>VZTE01001498.1:1412713-1430227 GCA_013397775.1 Eulacestoma nigropectus
AAAAATCCAACTTGCCAGCAGCTCTCTCTGAGGTCAAAGAGAAAGGGAAAGTGGATTGCTAACAATAGACCATTCTCTAGCTAAACAAGTTCAAATTTTGATTAGGTATAAAGTGGGGACATATTTTTGACACATGGTTCTGTGCCAGATCTTGAGCATTTTGAAAGTTTAATGGGAGTCCTTGAAAGTATTTCTGCGTATGAACAGGTAGGAAGTTTTGTCTCACTCAAAATCATGTTATTTAGTTCTGTATTAATCCTGGTGAAACTCTGAAACAGCAAAAGCGTGAATATATTGATTTCTTAAAACATACTTCTATAACATAGAATATAAGCACTTCTTAATGCTAAGTGGTGAATGAGGCTTATTTCTTTGCTTAAAATTAACTTGTTTCCAAATATTTTGGGTTTTTTCCAAATATTTGGGCCTAAAATTTTCTATTATGCTTGAATATAGGGTAAGCCTGATTAGGGAAATACTAATTTCATATTCTCCTGGTGTAACCTGTCTTTGTGAGATCCTGCTTCTTTGAAATATGCTTTCTGTGCATTATTTTTTGGAAGCTATTGCCTAGCTATTTCTTTAATTTCTCCTCAAGTATGCTGGATAATGACAATGTAATACAGATTTACAATGTGGATGTATGAATGTCGATGTACCTGCTGTGAGATCCTATAGGACCTAGTCTGCCATGTTTGCATGTGACAATCCCAGAGAAGACCCCAGGAAAACTTTTTCACTGCACCCCCCACCAGGTTCATTGAACTGCCTGCTTGCCTCAATACCTTCATGGTCTAAAACTGCTGTTACTGCTTGTGAGAGAACTCAGTGGAAAATGTGTTTTACCAGCACTCGCTTTACTTGGAGGAAATTTAATCCATGACACTCTGGTCTTTAGCTTGTAGGGTCCAGGATATGAATGTTTTATCAGAAATTTTCCAAACAGGAAGGGACTTGTTGACCATTATCAAGCTCCTCAGTGATAAAGCAGAAGAATGTGGGAGTATTTCACTCTAAGCCTTGCACCTGGACATTGAGAGCTCATAAACAGATGGGGTTTTTTCCCGTTTTGTAATTGGCAGTCCTTATTAACCCGGCTTAGACTTCCGGAACACCTAGTATGGAAACAGCAGAAGTGCCAGGTGGGTCAGCTTGGATACATCAGGACAATAAAATTCCCTGTTGGCAAGTTGGGTTTTTTTCAGTTTTGGCTATCCGGTGTTTATTAATGTCTTCTGCTGGTCTCTTTAAAAAGCAGTAAGAAAAACTCATAGGTGATTGAGCAATTTTGCATTCCTGGGAAAGCAATGTATCCAGTGTTAATACAACTGGACTTCTGTAGTGAGGAATTCAACCTGCATAGGACATAAGAGCAGTGAAAGTACTTTAATAAAAGTTCAGAACCTTTTTATTCACTTTCTTTTTAACTCAGTGATCTCATTGAGCCTTAGGAGAGAGAACTCACTCAGGTTTTCTTGAGTTAAAATCCTTGGGTATTCTATTTTGACATTGTTGTGTTTTTATGTTACATAAACTTGGTTCTTTGTAGTCATGACATCGCAGGCACCTTTTCAAAACACTTAAGGAATCTGGGGCCTAACTCTGTTAGGAAATAAACACAACCATGATAAAGCACGTTTTTTCTGGTCTTTGTAGCAATAAATAATGAATCTTATAATTAAAGGATGCTCAACACCTCTCTAAGAGTACTCAGCTGACAATACTGTAGCTGATAAAATTATGGTGTTGGTGCATTGGTGTTAAAATAATAAACTTGATTACTTCTCAACCTCTAATTTTTCATGTGGGCTCCAGCACAAATCTCATTTTCTTAACTACTCTCCTTGCACCAATATATGCATCACTTAATTCTTGGCCACGGTTGTGTTGGCAGTTCTTTACAATTAATGAAACGTAAATCATAACAATTGTTGGATGAGTCCTGTGGCCCAGGATAGCACGCAATGCACTTATTAAATATGAAACATTACCTATGGCCATGCATAATAATCACCCATTGATAGATTAATAGCATCTATCCTTCTGTGACAAGGCGGCCTTTCATAACTTTTACAGTAAATGTCCCAGAATAGGGACGGTGTCCCCAGATGACACCTTGAAATCCCATGTGTTCTAGAGATACTGATCATGTATTGCTTCCATGAAAAAAAAAACACAGTTCTACTTTCCGACCTAGCAAACCCTGAGAACTACTTGGGCTTAGCTGTTTTAAGTGTTTTCATATTTAGACCATTGTGCTAAGAGTCTCCTAGGAAGAGAATTGGTGCTAACAATCAAGTATAAGGGGGGATGTCAACACAGACAAAGCCCCCATCTCCACGTGAGACCTTTTCCATAGAAATATCTGAAATTATGAACTCTTTTCTTTAAGTTGGCAGCAGAATTTCTACTTTTACATGCATGAAAACAATGGAATCACAAAGAATTTAAATATATATTTAAATTCTTACCCCCAGAATTAATGTTTTGACCCAGTTTCTATGAGTTTAAGGAAGGACTTACCAGAACAGAAATCAGTATTTCATTGTGATAACCCACAGTGATACACAGGTCATGAAAGAGTTCCCAGGTGTACCACAGTATGATCAAGAATATTCCATTCACTTGCAGCGTATCAAGTGAAATCCACACCTTTGTGAGGCTGTTGCAGGTTTTGCAGTCAATCACAGTGATTCATCCACCAGACTGCTTGAAACCCAATAATGACATATGTTTCATTAATAAATGCTGGGTAGAGAACTATATTCAAAGGCCATACCTTGTAGTTTTCAAAATCAAGTTATTCAACAACAGGAACAAGTACATCTCTGTTGGAAGGATCTCAGAGATGAAAGTGGCCTCTTTGGATTTTACATGCATTTTGTGAGCCAAAATTTCGTGCTAGTTTTCAGTAAGCAGCCTGACTTTCAAATCACAACTAGAAACCATTGAGCTCTTTTAAGATGGTGTTGCAAGGCAGTCTGAAGATCTCATCTGGCTTACATCCCTGGAGGCTGAAAGCAGGAAAATTTGGAGCCTGTGAAGGATATCTGGAGGATTGATAATCTGTAGACAAAATTCACAGAGAATTCCTGTTTCAGGAAAATGCAGAGCACGCCTTTTTCTTCAGTGAAAGAAGGTTTCTGGAAGCAGGACTGCATTTGTGTATCTTCCCATGTTCTCTGCGTGGAAAGTAGCAGGAGGGTTGTGCAGCTGAGGTGGTGTGCAGTTTTCAAAAGGGAAACTGAAACCCTAGACTTCCCAGTGTTATGCAGGAGGAAAACGGATTACTCAGTCGCTAGTAGAAGACAGTAAACTTCCATAACCTGTGAGTAAGGTTTTGTATTTCTCACATTTCACTGTGAGTGGCTCAAAAAAAGCCCATTTAGAGCATGAAGTTAAGGCGGTAGTATTGTAAATATCTCTAATCATCTTTCTCTGTATTTCTGTGGCAAACATTCATCTTTTGAGTCATCATGTGGTTTTTCAAGATTTCCTGGCTTGATATCAGCCTCCAGGGTGTGATGGGAGGACCCAGTGTTATTCTGCTGCCTTGTGTGGCAAGATGTGTTGCTCTACCTCCACCTCAGCCACACAAAACTCAGGAAAGGAGAGAGATGGGAAGTCCAACCCAGGAAACACCATGCTTTTCAGATCTTGAAGCTGGCACTAAAAAATCTAACAAATATTATCCAGCTTCAGGACACCATTAGAGCCCTCAGTGACACCTGATGAATTCAGGACAAAGGCTTGCTTTGTTGAGAGAGTGTAAAGAATATAAACTTTGTGATGTGCACTGGCAGGACAAAGGAAAGCAAATACGAAGCAGAGATTGTATCTGGAGTGCAGTTTTAAACCAATTCTGTATTTACATGTCTGCCAGAGTACCCTGGTAAATATGCTGGCAAATGTGGGCAGATTAAAACTTCTGTTGTCAGGAAAAGTCCTCCACCCATTAAGCATGAAGGAGAATAAAAACATAATAAAATTTTTGAAATTTGGATGAGACTAAAATAAAATTATGTTGCTTTTGTAATCCTTGAAACCAAATCCAGAGCACTCCAAGGCAAAACTAAGGAAAAATAGGTCAGAGCAGAAGCAATTTGGGCAAAAATGGGATGTTACTGCTAATAATGTGTTACAGATGGAATGCAGAAGGTACTTGTATTTATTTTAACTTTTATTCTGCATTTACAGACGTATAATTAAGAGTAGTGTTGGGACTTCCTGCTGTACAGGTACATAAGAAGCAAGCTGATATTTATCCAGTTTTTAGGGAGTGAATGTACCTTTGACAAATAACTGAAAGGTTTTAAGAGTTCTCTTACTAGGGAGGCTGAATGAAATCAAACTGGGAGAAGTCTGTACCAGGCATGGCTGAGACACAAGGTGAAAAGTATATTTCACTTGTTCTTTAATCCTTTCCTGGGAAAGAAAAGGACTTTTCTATCCACAGTGATTAATTAGTCTTCTTTCTCATGGGCTTAAAACAAAAAGGAGTAAGATCTTTAGAGGCAAGTGTGTCCATAAATTGTCAGCAGCAATTTGCATTGTTGATGTATTGTGTCTCACAGATAATGATGTGTGAGAGGCTGACCGTGTGCTAGGAGGAACTTCAAGACATAATGATAATTTATTTGAGGCAAGGAGAATAACCATAATTAAAATACAACCAAAAAAACCCCAAACCACTAGAACCTGAAAATAGCAGTAATAACAGCATGAGAGGTAATAGGACATGCTAGAGTTCTTTTAATGCAATAAATCCAGGACCCTTAGCCATGTCCTTAAATGTGCTGCTTTCAAGTTTCCATCCTCCTGATTGCTGGGAGAACCTTGAAGTGTAGAATATGAATGAATGGTGTCTTTTCAGTTTAGCTGTTCCAAATTGAAAACAAAAGAAGAGCAATACAATTTCAAGTACCGATCAGGCTGCAATCTCAGTAAAAGGAAGAATTAGCCCCTTTTCTGATCCTTAGGCTAGCTGCTATTTCATGTTTAGAGGGCCAAAGCCTGATTAATCCTGGCAGAGGTACTGTGGTTTCTATCAGAGGGAAGGGATGTTCTGAATACATCGTTTGGCCTTTTCTGGCCTTCTGTACCAGTGTGTATTAAAAATGTATCAATTCCAACTCTTAATGCTGGATCATCTTTATTTGTGAGTGAAATAAAAATGTGATCCAAGTGTCAATGAGGATCAATCCTGTCAACATTTACAATTCAGATTTTAAGCATAACAGTGATATAAATGTCTTTGTTGTCTCACTCCCTTGGACTGTTGAGATAGTCAGTAGAATGCTTTCCACCAGCGCAGAAAGATAACACCACCCTAAAAGGGAGCCAGACATACAGACTCTCCTTAAATGTCTCTTGTCATCAATTTCCTTTAAAAACCCAGCATTTTATTTGTTCACTTTGCAAATGGATGCCTCTCTCTCTCCCTGGATAGCAGAGGGTAATTTAGAGTGAAATTCCACTTGTATGCGATGGTGCCCCTTGAAGGTTTATGCAGGTCCAGGTTCAAGAAATGCAGTGTCTCAGAGCTGAGGGCAAGATATAGCAGAGAATGATATCATCCATAAAATGGTCCTCAAGAATCTGCAATAAATTTTCAACTCATGATTATCTGCAGGAATGGGCATTCTCAGTCTCTGTGAGGCATCTTGTTTCAAGGCTTAACCAAAATCTTATTTTCTTACATCCATCTGGAATTTTCCTTGCTGCAGTGTTTAAAAATTGCCTCTTATTCTTTCTCTTTGTACCACCAAGAGGAGTCCTGTCTTCTTGATAGCCTCCATTCAGCAGCAGATTGCTGCTAAACCTCTCTAATTCTAAGGCAAAGTCCAAATTATGTAACGGTTTAGTTATATACTTATTTCATCTCTTTAACTCCACAAAAATTTTAGTTAGTTTATAAAGTAATTATGCACAATTCATGCATATTATTAAGCATGCTAATACAAACTGGGTACAAAGGAGTAGGGTTCTGCCAGATTACCTGTTCAGAGTGATTTTTATAATTTTCGTCTTTAAATTCACAAGTGTCTCTAAGAAATATATTATTGCATACAAAGTACTAGAATCTTTTGAAAATGCAGTGTTTGCACTCCATTGAGATGAAAGGAATAAGTGATAAAAATTAGCAGTAAAATCACTCCACACTCTATGACTCCAATTTTTGATAGATTCTGGCCTCTATGTAATCTGCAGGGTTTTTTAGTCCTCTAGACCTTAAGACTTCCTTTAAAAATATGAGTCCCAAATTATGAAGAAATTACATCAAAATGAAAAAAAAAAAAAATCATCTTTCCTTTCACTCAAAATGAAATATTATATAAAGCTGTGCTTCAAGCCCGTATTTCATGGGAGTCGTTTGGGCTTCTTGGGCAGCACTGGCAAACAGAGGCAGGGTCTGTGTGTTGCCTGTGTTTTATGGGGCCCTGTGATTAGTGAGCAGGCTGCTACAGCCAGTTGGCAGAAATCTGCTGGAGGATGCCCAACACCACAAGATTATGTGCTTATATTGACATGCTTGGTCATTTGGGGCATGTGAAACTGCTCTGCGTGGGCGGCCCTGCTGCTGGATCACGTGGGAACCCTGGGGACAAAAAGGCTCTTCCCTGCTTTTGTCTGTACCCTGTTCTTCCTGGTGCCTGTGCCCAGGGCAGTGCTGGGTGAGGAATGGGGGCAGGGAGGTCAGTCAGGGAGCACTGAGGCAATGGCCAAGCTCGGTGCCATGGGAGCAGGCAGAATGCGTAAGTGGGGTGCCACGGGAAATGGGCAAGGTCACTGTGAGGCCACCATTGTGCTAGACAGGCTGTAGCACTCAGGAGAGGGTTCCCATCACTGGAAAAGGACAACCACGCTCAAAAAAGAGGAAGGAGGAGAAATCAGGGAAGTACCAGCTGATTCCTGGGAAGATCACAGAGCAAACTCTCCCTTCTTCAAGGGAGAAGGCATCTGGGAAGAGCTCATGTGGATTTGCTAAAAAACTGTTGCTTGCCAAACCTCATTGCCTTCTATCATGAAGTGCCTGTTCGAGTGGATGATGTGGGAGCAGTGGGCAAACCTTCAGTTTAACACAGCCTCCAGCATGGTCTCCCATGGTTTCTGTGTACTCAGACTGGAGGGGTGAACAACCAGGAGAGTGACAAATTGGCTGGATTGCTGGACTTCAGAAGGAATGGTCAGCAGCTGTTGCCTGGATACCAGCGATACTCTAGGTTTTAGCAGAAGCAGCAGGAACGTGTATTGTCTTTGTTCCTGGATGATGGGACAGAGTCAACTGCTAGAAGGTCACAAATGACACCAAGCTGGGGAGCAAGGCAGGGAGACGCTCAGAACCTGGAGATGCTCAGAACTTGTCTGGCCAAGGATGTAAGCAACCTGATCAAACTCTGGATGAGTGTGCAGGGGTTACAGAGGCGCCTGTATTATCCCACATTTCTATATATTTTGTGCAAGAAGCACATGTTGTTTATACACAATATATCAGGGTTTTTTAGTTAAGGAATGTCCAGCTTTATTGTAGGGACAGAGCTGCACAAAGCCCTTCATTGACTGAAACTGTGCTCCTATGTGAGCAGGTGTATAAGATTTATAATTTTAAACAGGCTTATTCTATTGCTTATATGTGCAGAATCTTCTCATCTTTAAATTACAATGCAATTTTGTTCCTCACAGAGGTAATGAACCACAAGAGGTGTCATTAATAATGCCCCCTTTCAGATGTCCTAGATTAGAAACAGTATGCTAAAACAATATTTTTACCTATCGATCATCCTCGAGGCAAGAATTTATCATACTTTTACAAATAGTCCCCTTTGGCTTTGCAGCTCTGTCTAATATAAAGTCTAACATAAAGTTGCCACCTCTGTCAGCTTCTACCTTCTCCATGGTAAAATGTACTTTTATTTGATGCCACTTTGGGCCATGCACTTTGTAGGCAGAGGTTCAAAGTGGTTAGATACAGCTTGTGCTAGTCTAGAAAACTGAAAATGCTAGTGGGGAAATTTTTCCTTTGCTCAAACAAGTGCAAGAGGACTTGGTGAAGATTTAAATCAGGTGTAACCAAAACTAGCACTTAGTCACCAAAGCAAGAAGCTCTGGAAAAGAAAAAAGTAAAAGAAAAAGCTAATATAGAATGAAATCTACCAAAGAAGTTTCTCTCAGCTGGTTACTGAGCACTGTTGCAATTGTATGAAAAATGGGGAAAAAGAGTTCCTGAGAGACATGTGGAAAGTGACCAGGGGAAAATCCAGCCCTTAGTACTGAGAATTCCTGAAACCATGACAGTGACACGAGGTCTCTGTAAATGGAGAGGTGAGGTTTTGTTTGGCCACTTTTTTGGGTAAGGTGAGGTTTGCTTTGGTTGCTGTATTTCCCTCTCCATAAAGGTAAAAGCTGAATGAGCCCACCCTATTTCATATTTAAGAAGAGTGGAAGGGCAGCAGTCAGGAGCCTGTCTACACGATTTGCAGCACCTTTTACTGACCACAGCTGTGGACCAGGACTCCTGAGGGGCTGGGAATGGCACAGGCAGAGGCAGGAGAAGGTGAGGGCAGGAGGTGGGACCTGCTTTGGAGTCTGCCCATGGCATGAGCAGCCCCAGGCTGCTGAAAGCAGTTTCCACTGATGATCTGTGGCCCGAGGGGAGAGTCAGAGGGTTCTCACCCCCTTTTTTTCTGCTCAGTCCAGAGAGCTGGCAGCTCTGTAGGTGTGTTAGGTGCTGCTCTCTGGGTGCAGGGGATGAGAAAAGGACCATAAAGTTGACAGGTGGTGAAGCTGCCTTGCATGGCTTCGATGGATGTGAGCTGTGAGGATGTTGTGTTCTACCAGGAGGGCCCACACTCTCGGTTACTGACAAAGTAGTACTGGATAATCTGTTGAACTTCAATTACTGCTAATTAGGTATCCATACTCTGATTCATTTGGAGCCATTTCTGTTCCTTAATTCCTACAAAAATAAAATGAGAAGCTCTAAACCAAATTATTTTGTTCATAATGCAGTTACCACTAATGAACAGCTGCCAAAAAGACAATTTTGCCTAAATAGTGTAATAACAATTCGCCAACGGGCAGCAGTGTAAATGAGCTGTCGGTCATGCAGCATGTTCTTAAATTGAAAACAAAAGAAGGAGATCTCTTCCTTCTCCTGATTTTGGTCTTGCATCGACTAAATTTGACAGGTTTTGAAAAAAAATCACTGCAAGCTTATACACAATATTGTGACTGATATACGACTTCGGGAAGGAGCCAGAGATCAGAGAATGTAACTGCTTAAAACTGTCTATGTGTTTTATGCTACCAACTTGCTTACAACTCAGAGTAAAGGAGGTGATGAGACAGCTCTCCGCGGCAATGACTGTACAAAGTTTGAAGCTTGAATATCTTCTCAAAAATGCTTGCAAGCCTGTACCAGAGGAGAGACCCAAAACAATGCAAGCAGACTGTTTGGTGCTGGGAACCGGTTCCAAGCTAGTCCTCTTGACCCAGCAACAAAATATCTAAATTCTCATCCGCAAACCCAAGCATAGCAGGCAGGTAATTGGCTGCAAAAATTGAGTGGTAACACACTACATTTCAGATATTTGTTACATAATTACTTTAGAACTGATTTAATCTGAAAAAAAACCCCTTCTCTATGAATGGACCTGCTTGCAGGGCTGATTTTACATTTTTCACATATTTCTTTTTCTGCTTCAAATGCATCAGCTGTGCTGCTAGAACGCCTGTCTGCATATTCTGCTGGTAGCATGTGTTTGAGAAAGTTTCAATAGCAATCCATAAAGAACCAGAGAAGAAACTGGTTCTTCTGAAGATCCTTCTGTGCTACTGTTCAGCTGTCATTTTGAAAAGGGGAGATGACAAAACTTCAAGGTGGTATAAAGTAGAGAGAGGTTGACGTGCTAGATCAAAGTCCTTTAAAAAAGAAAAAAGAAAACTCAAAAGAACAAAAATATTCACAAAACAAAACAAACCCTCTGAGTTATTTGAACTCCATTATCTTGACTCAGGATTTTCTGTGCGTGGGCGTTTCTGATTTCAGTTAACATTTGGAGAGGTGGTGGTGTTTTCCTGCATGCTGGCAGCAGCTGTGCCCAGTCTCTCCAATGCTGGGGTGCCCTTCCAGCTTGCAGCTGACCCACCTTGCACTGCAGAGCTTGCAACCTTGTCAGGGCACATCTCGAGGGCAGCTCCCAGCAGCTGCCCGTCCTTCGATATTTTAGGTGGGACGGGACAGAAACAGTAAGCGCGCGTTAGTTCATCCCAGTGTCTGCTGCACCAGCACGCTGTCGAAATAAACATTGCTATCCCTGCAGGAGTTTGGCAGCTGGCTCACTCTGTCCTTCTCTAGGAGACCAGAAAATCCGGAATGTCTTCCCCAGGCTAAGCAGAAGCAGATATACTGTAGCAGTGCAAGGAACCTGATTTACATGATTGCAAAGGACAAAATACAAAGAAAGCAGTACCTTTAAAATAAAATGTAGAGGAATGTGTGTAGGTTTCTTGTCACTGTGATTCTACCATGGTTAGAGCAAGCAGTGTGGCAGGAGGCAGGGACAGCAGAATGGGGTTGAGGGGTGACTTCTGTTGGCAAAAAAGTGCTGCTTGATGGTACAGGACTAATGCCAGTTCATACAGCTCTTTAATTCAGCATATTAGCAGCAGGACGCTTCTTTGCATGTAGGTGCTTTTAATAGTGTCCAGTATATGACAATTTAAACTTTCCAATAGAGTCCAGACAGTGCTCTACATATACCTTCTGCTGTTATAATGGAATAACATTTTGCATTCATTGATTTACCATGCTATCTTTAAAGAAAACAAAATGCTTACCTGTGTAAAAATGCTTAGTTCAAGTAATCTGCATAGCAAATGCTTGAGCTTGATAGCCCATGTTGCCACCAGATGCAAATTGTCATACTGTCTCTGGGAATCATGCACTGAAGTCCACCTTGGTATAACCAGGAGCAGAAGTAAAGGGGTGGGACATGGGACAGGAGAGGATGTCTGTGCCTTTAAAAAAATTTCTGGGTCCTTTTCTACGTGACATGATGTGGATGACCTAATTCATTTGATGTTGTGTTATTTTTATTCTACGAGTCGTGGGTTTCTACGTTTTCTTCTTTTCTTTTTTTTTTTTTCTCTTTCTCTTACTCTCTCTGAGAGGTGGGAGGCTTATCTATGCCTTAACCATGCTGTGCAGGACTGATACACTTCTCTGTGCATCCATTCCTTTCCTAGAAGCGTTTTTAGTCCATCAGTTGCTTTCAATGCAATTTAATAGCGAGGTTTCTCTAAGGCCCATGAAAACAGGTAGGCAGATAAAGATGCAGACTAACTGTGGTTCTCTTACTGCTTAGTCGAAGCTTGTGCTTCATTAGGGAGTCCAGATAGGAGAGACCTCAGAAAATCCCCCCTGGTAGTGAAAGGTTCAGACAGAACTTGTACCTAAGACAGCAAGCAGGAGACAGAAATCAATAGGAAAGCTGGCTTCATTAGCACCCCTGCTCTGCAGCTCTTTGTTTTCCCTTCACATGTTGCACATAGGCATATTTACACCACTGTTTCCTAGCAAGTCTTGACTTCTCATTGACCTCATTTTGTCTTCCTTTTTTTTACATATTGCATAGAGGGTCCTTTCTCCTCCATCATTCACTCCAAGTTATTTCCTATTCTCTTGGAGTATTTTCTACCTTGCCTCTTGTTATATAACCAATTCTGATTATGATTTGATACATGTAAACAACTTATTTTCTGTGTAAATTAGTTAAACTGGTGTCCAACACCTAAAGAAAAATTCCTTCAAACAGGCTGAGGGAAAGAGGCAAAGAGCCTTGAAAAGCAGGCAGACATCAGAAACAAACAAGACAAATGGCCCTGATTTTGTTCACAAGCTGTATAGGATTTGAGGGAAGGCAAATTAACTCTCTCCTCATTTAGTTAAAGGTTCTCAGTGATGGCAACAGGAGTGTTTTTCTCATCAAATGAGGAATGAGTGAAAACGTAAGATGATTTGGAACAGAACATATTTGCAGTTGTTTATGTTTTTGGCTAGTTGTTTATATTTATGTTTTTGATTCACTATTCTTTGCCCTACAGGTTTAAATGATGAATTTTTTAAAGTGGAGAAAATATTTTTCATTCCATTAGTGCAGTTCAGAGTACAGTGTGATGCTGACCATGGCTGTGGCTTGTACATTGCACAGATGCAAAATAAGGCAAGAAAGCAGAAATTTTTCTTTTCTTTTTTCTTCTTCACAAAACAAACTATATGTTGGGAAGTGCATGCACACACATAAGAGTCTGGGTGCTGAAAGATATTAGCTTGCAAAACCAGAAAGTCTCCCCAGTGGCTCTGTGAGTTAAGCACTGCTTTGCATTTTTGCTATTTCTCTAGAAACTGGAATTTCCAGTTTAACATGTGCTAAACTCTACAATATGCAAAATAGATCTTGTGTCAGCCAGGAAATAAGTCCCCAGGTAGTTGTTAATGTAGTTACCATAAAAAAAGGTCAGCTTTTTGATCTTTTATTTGGCCCGGGAAGGTTTTTCACATGTGAATTGCCCTAGCACTACTTTGTGCATGAGCAGTTATCTTGTAGAAGACTTTAAGAGGGTTCAAGAAAATCATGCAAACACCTGCTTTGTGGGTTACTTGTAGATAAACCAATCCCAAAGCTAGTGTTAGATGAACTTTTTTTAGAAGTAGCAACAACATAGGAGTATGGTGTCCAAAAAAGTTAGCTGTTGTCATTGGAAGAACACTGGATTACTCTGTTTTTATTTTATTTTTATTGTTCTAATCCTGTTTACAGCTGGTCCTCTTAGGAGGTAGGGTGAGAATGGTTGTGCATGAACATTCTTCTCTTGATCCAACATTCAGCTCACTTTTTGTGAACTACTGCACACCCACTGCAGACAATATAAGAAAAGGTGTTCCCACATTCTCGTGGCACCACACGCTAGAATTTTGCTTATATGTTCATGGTTAAACTGATTTAGGGCCATGATAGAATTGTCTCCCCAGACACCCCTAACAGCCACGCTAAGATTGTGAAAAGGTTTTTGTTTGTTTTTACCACTTCATTAGATGTCACAGTGCCATCCATTCCCAAGGTCCTCCTGGAGCTGTACTTAGGAAATCTGAGGGAGTCCAAAGTGTGTCAGTGCCCTTGACATTTTGTGGCATGCTCTGGTTGTAGCAAATGAGGGCTTGCTGCAGTTAAAGCATTTGGTAAAACGTGCTGGGAAGGTGCTGTGCATGGTGAAATGCTCCAAGGCACAAACTGTGCCACTTTCAGCTCTGTTCCTTTTGAGGGGGTTGCAGCAGCTCTGTGTGACAGTATGGTCATGTGTATAAGTGTGTAAGCTTGTTTAGATCTAGATCTAGGATATTTAAAACAGCATTTTGTTCCATTCTGTGAACAGACCCTAAGTTTAGCACTGTTTTAGTTGAGGCCTTTTTTTTTCTTTTGTTTGTTTTGGTTTTTTAAATTGATTTCTATTTTAACTGAAGTGGAAACAGTTTAGCAAACCCAGACCCTTGCAAACAGATTGTGCTGACTGTGAGGATAAGTTTGTGGGCTGAGTTTTGTATCTGCTGAAACTACAGAAAAATCTTAACGTGAACTGCAAGCTAAGATGATGTTGTTGCTCAATTTGCTTTAACTAAAAGTGCCTGCAAAAGATCAGACTAATTAAGGCTGTCTTTGAGGGCCTAAAAAATGCACATTCTTGCTAAAATACCCTTGAGCTTTTAATTATTTTCAGGTGGAAGTGCAATAAAGGATTGTGCCTGGATTTTCCTATCTGAAACCAGGTGGGTGCCTTAGAGACCTTGCTGGCAAAAGCACAGGTGGTTCTAAAGGACAGAAACAGGAGTTTAAGCAGAAGCTGGGGCACAGCATGAACCTCCAAACATACACTGTGTCTCTTCTTGTTGGAGATGCTTCACTTTGTGTAAATAAACCCCAACTCCTGCAGCCTCTTCTGGAGCCCCACAGACCCCAGCCTGTCTTGGTGGCCCTTCCTTCTGCCCTCCATCCAGTGTCCTGGGGAACCCACAGCTAGACAAGCACACAAGAGTAAATCTGTTGCTTTCTCTTTCCAGTATTTAAATTCCTTCAGCACAGATTTTATTTCTACCTTTCCTCTGCATTTTTATTTCATTTGTATCCTTATTAATGTGGTTTGCAGTACTGGTTTTTTTCAGCTCTCAAGTATAGATTTATTAGGAACACAAGCAAAACTATTTGTCAACACTTATTTGGGTTCAACGCCTGAGAAAAGAAACAAAAATCTGTTCTTCTTTGGCCTGTGTGATTGCATGTGATTTGGGCACAAACAATTCCTGTAAGGGAATGCTGTGCTGATTCTTCAAGAGTAATTTCCAGCTGAAAATAACAATAATCATGAAAAGCTGTCAATGCACAATGTGGGCTCTTTCCCTGCAGTTCAGTTCACAGCCTCTTACTAATCTGGAATTCATGCAGCTCTAATCACCTTTTTTATAGATTTGGGAAATTCAGAAGACATGCATGTCATCTTTTTGAGGTGATAAAACATAGTTTGCATGAACCCCCCATAATCTTTAATAATAATCTCAATTATTCTGACACTTTGCAAATATCTTATTTTTTTGGCACTTCAGAGATATCAAAGCGATATAGAACTAATGAAAATTTATATAACTTCTAATAAAGCATGAGGAAATGTACTTCTATTTTGATGGACTCTGATCCTTCTAAAACATAAAAGCAAAACTCCAGACTTTTAATGTTACTTTACATACATTCTCACAGAAAAAAGTACAAATATGAAAAGGAAGAATTAGCAGAGCTCTAGCCGGTTGGAGAGATCTGATTTTAGTGGTGTTTGGTTAGGCTGAAAAACAAATCCCAGGTGATCAACGATGGGAGGTTTACCCGGCAGTGAACACTGTGAGCCTGGGGTGCCCCAGAGCTGGGCAGCTCAACGACATGGCTGGAGAGCAGCTCTGCTTCTGCAGTGCTTACAGAAGTCTGTCGAAAATCAACACTTCTCATTAATGAAGCCTTATAGAAATAAAGGGCTTGATACTTCTGATCAGAGGTGAATATCTCTGTGATATTACCTGATCTTGATGACTCGAGAACTGGAGCACCTCTCCTGCGCAGACAGGCTGAGACGCTTGGGGTTGTTCAGCCTGGAGAAGAGAAGGCTCTGGAGAGACCTTGCAGCACCTTCCAGTACCTAAAGGGGGCTACATGAGAGCTGGAGAGGGTCTTTCTATAAGGGCATGTAGAGAGAGGGCGAGGGGGAATGGCTTCAAACTGCAATCAAGTAGGTTTAGACATAAAGAACAGTGGTGAGGGGGGTAAGGCACTGGAGCAGGTTGCCCAGAGAAATGGTGGATACCCTGTTCCTGGTTCGAGGCCAGCCTGGATGGGGCTTTGAACAGCCTGGTCTAGTGGAAGGTGTTCCTGGCAGGCAGGGGGGTTGGATCTAGATGATCTTTAAGGTCCTTCCCAACCCAAACCATTCTATGATTCTATAATTTAGGGGGCTGCAGTTTAAACATTATTGGTATTTTCAGGCTTGTAGAAACAGAGACTGCATTACTTTGCCTGTCTTAGATGATCTCAGCTGGTGAAATACGAAGATACAGCAACCAATGAAAATAATTTGTTCAACATGGATTATTCTTGAAATCATGCTATCTGTATTTGAAAGTTGTATAGCATCTGCTAAGAGTTGACTTTCAGCAACTAGCCTAAATTATGGGTAATCATAAGGGTTTAATGGTGTTGCTTCTGTGCTTGTCTTGAGTGAGATGAAGCCTGTATCTTCATGGTGGCTTTGCCACCTCTTCAGCTCTAGAAAGTTTCTTAAATTTTCATGTAACAACAGAAAAAAATCCTTTGTTCTCTCAAAGTAAGAATCCGGGTTTGGTCATTTGGGAGTACTAGAAAAACACTCCAGGCCAGAGTGCCTGTCCCTCATGTAGAATCCAGTCAGGGCTTGTAGCATCAAATATGTGTCTCCTGAGCCTGAGATGCTCCAAAGTCCGTCAGGCAAACTGCCCTGCTATTTTTTTGCTACCAGGTGAGTGGTACACGCAAACATTTTATCTCACTAATTACTACACTAATTCGTAAATATGACACAGTTGGCTAAAAAAATGAGGAGCCTATAGCTTCCATAGGCTTTCTGCAGTGCCTTCTGGTACTGCAGATGGACATCTGCATTAAAATTCAGGACTCTGTAGTGCTCTCTGGGTGCAAGTTTCTGCCAGGATTAGCTAGTTACTGTGATCTTTTGGACATTCTGAGAAATGGTTTTGGGAATGGCCAAGGATAAATACGCGTGGGGGTCTGAAGCACTGCAAATAAAGGCCTGCTTGAACTGAATGCAGATGGGTGTTTCCTGATGGCTCAGCAGACATACCTGGGTTATGGTCATGGTACATGATTTTGTCTCCCAGAGGCTGCTGAAACTGAGAATTATTTGTAATAGGGTTGCTTAATTTCACATGGAAGTGGGCTCTCAGCATAAATAAAACCATTGAGGGAGGACAGAATCAGAGAAAGGCCAGATTTAGGATTGCACTAAATTAGGTGTCCTGATTTTAGCTGGGACAATTTTGTCCTTAGAAGCTGGTACATTACTGTGTTTTGGATTTCCTATGAGAATAATGTTGATAACACACTGATGTTTTGGTTCTTGCTGAGTAGTGCCTACTCTGTGTCAAGGACTTTTCAGTTTCCCATGCTCTGCCAGTGCAGAGGTGCGCAAGAAGCTGGGACAGACGATCTGAACTGTCCAAAGGGATATTCCATACCACAGAACATCATGCCCAGTATCTAAACTGGGAGGAACTGGCTGCACAACTGTGTTGTGCATCACTTATTTGCCTTGGGGAGTAATTCTCTCTCCCTCTCTTTGTTTCCTCTCAGGGCAGTTATTTGTTTTATTGTTGTTGTGGTTGTTATTGTTATGACGGGTAGTTTATTTTACTTTATCTCCATAATTAAATTGTTCTTTTACCTTGTTTACCGTTTTTTTTTCCAATTCTCTTCTCATCCTACCTGGAGGTGAGGGGAGGTGGGTGAGCAGCTGTGCGGTACTTAGTTGCCATCTGTGCTTACACCATGACACAAAGTTACAGAAGAATCTCATGCTTTTAGTCTGGAAGTTCAGACAGCTCATGCCTCTTATCTTCAGAGAATTTGAGTCATGATTATTACGATTTTGTTCCTTCATTTATTGTATAACTTTTAGCATTTCAAGGTAACACATTGACTTTTAACCTAGCAGAGAAATAAATAAAATCATTCTGGCCTACCTGTTGATCTGGAGATTAGAGTGATGAAATATATTAAGATTTTTTAGTATATGTTGCTGGTCTCTGAAGAAAATGGCAAGTAGAATTAAAAAAAAAAAAACAAACTAGAAACCAATATTATCTAATGCCTTTTTTTTTTTTTTTTTTTTTTGTGTAAAAAAAAACTAAAATTAATTTCTGTATAT
>VZTE01001498.1:1430247-1462712 GCA_013397775.1 Eulacestoma nigropectus
TTTTTTTTTTTGGTGACAAAAGCATTCAACTAATAATATCCAGTAAATCAAGAATCTGGGGGTTTTTTTTCCAAGTCAGTAGAAAAAAAACTGGGTGCTGTTAGGCCTTATTAGAGGACAAAATAGTGCTGACAGTAGACTTGCGTGGGTGAAATCAGAGCTGAGGCAGAGAAGTCAGATATAAAAACTGCAGAATTTGTCTGTTGTTTTATCTTCTACTGCTTTGTTATGCCGATAAAAGAAGAACCCGGTATTGGGGGGGAGGATGATATCAATGTTTTCTCAGAAACATAGCCTTTAAGGTTAAATATCAGCAGAACACTAATCCAAGACATTATTATTCCTCGCAGACTTGAAATTATTTTGCAGCCCTGACTGTACTGAATGCCACAGTAACGCAGAGCTAAAGCAGGAATTTGGCCTATAAAACACAGAACATAAAAAACATCAGCATTCTGAGTAAGCAATTCACAGGGTTATTATGAAGGCTTTAGTTCCCCTTTTGTGAGGGAAAATAGCTAAGTTTTTAAGAGAAAATTCAGCAAATGCATTTTTGAATTAATTATTTACCTAAAAAAAAATTGCTGTAAGTGGGAAGAGGTATGTCTTCATACTTTTATAATTGTTCTTATTCAATTGGTTTTAGTAAAGCATTTTTTGATTAGAGTCTGTTTTTTTCAAGTCTTCTGGCTAACTAGGTAATACATACATTGACAAATGAAAAAGAAAATAGTTAAACCTGAGATATGTGCAGATAAAATCCGATACTGATGGGCTAAATTACATTTGGTATCAGTGAGACTACTCTTCAGATTAGAGGTATGTTTTAGATTTAAAAAGAAATATTGTTTGCACCCTTGGAAGGGTTTCACTGAACAACCTGATAATTAAAACAGTGCAGTATGTTTGATTTCTGTTTGATAGTAATTTTAACCTGTCTGCTCACTTCAAAGTAAATCTGCAAGCAGGTGTCAGTAGGTGTATGGACTGACAGCCAGCAACTGCTGAAATGCCACCGGCTACTCTGTAAAGCTATCAGAGTCTGTCACATCTTGACTGTGAAGTGAAAATGGCTGAACAGGGAAAATTTTTTCATCAGAGTGAACATTTTCCAGTAACCTTTGTGATTAGACCTCCAAAGAAATAAATGCTAAAGCCCCGCGTGAAGGACAGGAGCTCCTGTTTGTTTCGTGATGCGAGCTCTGCTGCCTGGACAATGCGAGTGGGCTGCTCCTCCCAGTGAAACAGGGTCTTTAAAGCTCTCTTTGAAAGCTCTGCTATGCAGCCAGGCAAGCGACGTGCCATGGATTATAATAAAACCTGCCCCCCCCACCCCGGAACATGGTCGGCACACCAGATTTTTTTTTTAAAAATTAAATCAATCTGGATAGTTCAGGCACTCGAACTATGTATTTGCTAGATAAACATTTGCGATAGATTAGAACACAAAGTATTTTATTTCTTGTTATTCCTTGCGGCGCTGTTTGTTGTTTTACTGCTCTCACAAAAAAGCGTGCTCCGTGGGAAGGCATGCCTTGCATTTAATGATGACTTCACCCAGGAACCCTCCCTGGCTCCAGTGTTTACCTCGCGCCCAAATAAAGCACATCCAGATTTGAACTCTTGTCACTTGGATTCTGCTGAAAAGGAAGAAAACAAGGGGCTTGGGCCTGCTTGTGCTCAGAGCTTCAGCTTATTTAGGCTCTCGAGTTGCATGCATTGTGTTTTCTGGAATGCATTCTCGGGTTATCTCAGTCATAAAAAGTGGAGGAGGACACACGTTATGCTGTTTGTCTACTTTGCAGCTTGAGAATTGTCACCCGTGCTTGCTGCTCCTTTTTTTCCCCTTGGTCTGGTTTGTCTTGAGTTTTCTTGTAGCTTTGCTTGAGGTTTGGTTTCTGATCTGCTGGTGCAAGAAGCAGAGAGCATCCGCGCAGCGGGCTCGCCGTGAAAGGATGCTCTTTTCCACACAACGGCTAGTGTCATAGTGGCACTGGTTACTGTGGGATGTTGTAGAGGTCTAACATCTAAACAGATTCAAAAGGTCACAGAGGGTATGTCCACTTGGGGTGATTATATGCAGAAACTTGAGGTCACCTTGTCTCAGATATTTCTATATCTATATGCTTTCAGAAGTGTATGTAAGAAAGAATCTTTTGATATGCGTTGGTTTTGGAATGCTTTTCTTGAACATCTATTATTTGTCATTGAAAGAGACAAAATAATGGGCTGGGATGACTCTCTGATCTGTTCCAGTATGCCTCTTACCATGGCATAAGCTGTAAGAACTACCAGAATACCTGTTTTCTATATCTCTTTTCCCTAATGATTCCCTGTGGTCTGCATGGGATAGTTTCTAACTGAACATGCTGCCTTCTGTAAATGGTCTCCATAAGTGCTCAGTTTCTGGGCCAAAGCTCAAGATTTAGGTGCAAAGATACCCAGTGTCAGCAAGAGCAGGGCTGCTCCAAGAGGGAGAACGATCTGGGAGCCAAGGGGGACACAAGAGGGCAGTTCCAAAGCATCAGAGGACATGGCTGGATCACTCTTAGGCATGTTGAGGTAAGCAAAATAAATCCAGTGTCCACTGAGAGATGCCAATCAAGGGCAACAGGAGATGGGGCTGGACACACAACAAAGGGCTTGAGGTTAATCCAGGAAAACCAGTCAGCAAGTCAGGGCAGCAAAGGACAAGGCCAACCTACAACACAGTTCTGGGGCCTGGGCTCAAATAAGCTGTGAGAAGTTGGCTGGGAGGAAGACCAAGGTAAATGTGATCATAATAATCAAGGTCAGCTGGTGGCCTATTTGCAGATTTAGTCCTTGGTGTTGGGTACTCTATTGGGTTTGGGTTTTTCGGGGTTTGGGTTCACTGTTTTTTCTAATTGTCAGTAGGTTACTAATATAAGTGGGGGTGGCACATGAATCTCTGGTAAGATTTGATTAAAAAAGATCATAAGCTGAGTTTGGGTTCATTGTTTTTTCTAATTGTCAGTAGGTTACTAATATAAGTGGGGGTGGCACATGAATCTCTGGTAAGATTTGGTGAAAAAGATCATAAGCTGAGTAAAAATGACAGAGGGTCTGCAACACTTTGGAAATAAAATACCGGAGAATCCAAGCTCCCTGTGCTACTTTAGCAAACCGAGTTATCAATAATCAATAAATCAATAAAATGAACAGACATTGTTAGGATAACAGGCAGAAGGAAGTCCATAGTAAACAAATAATTTTACTCTCTGGGACTTTGAAGTCAACATCTGCAGCAATAATAGGCAAACACTAACTATTAAAAAAATGGAGAAAATAAACCAATGAAAACTGTAATCAATGTGGAGGGAATGTGCTAAGCCAAGTTCTACCCTTATTTGCAGTCAACGGATTTTCAGGCATGTGCATTAGCTTAAATCAGAGCAAATTTGGCTCATGTTTCAAAGATTCACTACTGCATATTTTGACATAAATTTTAACACTCCACTTACCACCTAATAGGATAAGTTGAACTTCTTTGTAATGAACAGAATTGTTTATACATCTGCTGTAAAGCAAAAATAAGCTTCTGTCAGGTTGACTATATGATTATTGATTTTTAAAATTTATTTTAAAAAACTCATTTGCAAATTTCTGCCAGTTTCAGAGTCATGGTAATTGTGTAACTGCTTAGATTTAAATCTTGATTGATTATGTCATCTTCACTGTATGCAGACCCTGTGAAAGTCTTGTTGTTTATCTACAAATACGAATTTGGCTCCATAAGATGGGTGTAGGATTGTCCTGCAGAGGGAGGTTGTGGTTTAAGGGATTTAGATACAAGACTGGGACCATTCTCTGGACCAGGCTGCCCTAAAAGCAGGCTGCTGCTTCACCAATACCTCAGCTAAAATGCACTGAACAAAGTAGTGATGTAGAAACACAGAATTGTGTTTCTGACGTTTATCCAGAAAATCTAAAACTCTTCTGCTACGGAAATGCTGCAAATCTTGAGTTAATATTTTTTTGAATTGGCTGTTTATTTTTATAGGAATTAATATTATGCTTTTCAGTCACATAGGAATGTTGTGTTTACTATGCAAAGGTATGATAGCAATCCTTTAGACAAACTGAGTTCTGAGAATGGGCTAAGAATGAGGCATCCTTCCTGGCAGAGAAACTGGTCCTCTCATGAATAATACTAAGCAGCATCATTTTTGAGTGCTTTGAAGTTATTTTACAATTTTTTCTGTTAATTTTTCTTTATAATGTGCAATTTAATCCTGACTTTTCATGATGCTTGGGCAAAAACACAGGTACCAAAGCACCAGTATAATGAAGGAAATAAGAAAAGTAACAGTTAGATAGTGATATGCATCTCTCACATGACATATATATAATAATAGGAAACCAACAATAAATTGATTTGAAGAGAAGGGATTAACTGCCAATGTAAAATCCTTGCCCCAGTGCAGACATAAGGGTTAGTCCCATTACTGCAGGCTGAGCAGAGAGGATGAAAAGGCAGATAGAAGCTGAGAATTACCTTATTTTTTGGAGGGGGTGATGGAGGAAATGGGAATAGAAATTGGTTTTATCAGTATTAGTGTATCAGAATTTGTATCTCTGTCTTAAATATACGGCATATCCAATTGTATTGGAGAAGGCCGGCTAGCTTGTCTTGCTTGCTCAATCTTCTTCCTCAGAAGATATGAATAATGGCTCAAATATATAGTTTATGAAGATGCCTTGATGCCATTTTCTTGTTTCACATAAGCATCCTTCAATTTCCTGTGCCACTTTAGTTTTGAAACAATATATATTTCAAAGACTTTTCATATATTTTTGATAATACCGTGATCAAGAGTGGCTTAACAGATGAGATGTATTGACTGGCAAAGACAAGTGTGGAAGAAAAGCCCACAGCGGGTATCATACACCAACCCTATTGCAGACTTTTCAATTTGCATGAATAATAACAATTGATGATTATCTATGCCAAGAGAAAGCATATATTAACAGTTTATATAACAATCCAAATTCCTGATGATTTACATGACTCCAAATTTTTGCATCTATAGTTATTCTCTGTTCTCCTTTGTTATCCATGTACAAGACAGTTTCCCTTCTCCTCCATCACTCTAATATGCCCAAGTAAACTATACAAATGGAAAGCGACACCTTTTGTCTAATAGAAAAATAAGCATTCAAAGTTTTCTTTGAGAATTTATACACTGAAATGGAATAGTAACACTTTACTGGAGCAAGGAAGAAAAAACTATTTCATAAGGCATGCATTTTATGATAAAGTCGTGGTTAAGCAAATAATTTGCTCTTGAAAATTTTCAAGAGAATTTTTCTGGTGAGTGAAGAAAAGGAGAAAAGGGGTTCTTTTTTTCGGTGCAAAGTTGTGGTTACCTCTGAATTTTCCCTACCCAGATATTGTTTTTTTTCTGGGTTTCTTTAGCTTCATCCCAAAACCACAGCCCCCAGTGATGCTGTGGGTGGTATAGGATAATGATTTAGATGCACCCACACCACGCTAAGCTCCTCCCCCACCTCTGCAACCAGGACACCGAGCAACTTAGAACTCAACATATAAAATTACATAATAGGCACCAACATTCTAATTAGATTTCTTTAGGATTGTGTGCTGAAATATCTCAGGAGACCTGTCCTCCATTACCAGTTCCTGCAGGGCTTTGAAATGAACTAAACCTGTGAACACCTGATTCCCTCAACCTCAGGTTGAACCAGCATCTTTGAGCTCAGTATTTGGGTCCCTGAGTGGTTCATCAAGAAAAGTAGACAACAAAAACATTATTTTTAAATAGTCAGGATACTCAGCAACCACCTAAACTAATCAAAAGAAATCACTTAAACAAAGTGTATCTTCCATCATTTGAAATACCACTTGCCTATCAGGAAACGACCAGTTCTTCTGCTTTCAATTTCTGACTACTTTTCCTAATATTGCCTTCCTTTTTGCTTTATATATATGCAGATCCATTATTGGCCCTTCTTTTCTGCCTCATTTGCTGTTTTTGTCACCACAACCTCTCTCCCCTAGAAAGGTATAAAACTAAGGGGGAACACCCAGTCACAGGTCCAACCTGCATCATGATTTGACATTTTATCAGTGATTTGGCTGAGTGTAGTGATCCTTACATAGCTTAGTGGCTGCTAGTTTTCTCTCTCTTTGGTTGAAAAGGCTGCAAGTCTGCTCACCAGCAGGAATGTTTTGATCCTCAAGACAGTTCCCTGATGTTGGCAAATGGAGCATGTTGCTTCTGGGGGCCATGGTTTTGGGAAATTTTATAGCTGTTTAGGTGAAGCATGTTCCTCGCTTAATGGGGAGATTTTGATTGCAACTAAACAATGCCTGATAGTGTGAGTTTTATTCAGAAATGTGCATTTTAACAATTTCTCTAACAAAATTTTTCTTTCAAGCAAGCAAATATTTTGTTTGAAGTCCTGGGTATTATTTTAAAAACCAAACATGTTGAACTGTCAGACCCTGTCTTGTGTGCTTTCTACTTCATGAATAAAGAAGAATAACCAAGCCTTGCCAAAAACTCACAAGCAGAACTGAGATCTGAGCAGAGAGCTGGGGGTTTGGATGGTTCGGACCCTGAGCACAAGGGCATCAAAAGAAGCAAACAAGAGGATAGCAGCAGAGCACTGATAATTTAATCTGGAGAAATATGTCTTTCATATTAGATATGTCAGTCTTTACGTTAAAAAAATAAGAAAAAAGAATCAGAACTGAGGGAGTAATACTTTCTTTAACAAAGGTGTCGTCATGGTGGGAAAGAGAACAGCAGAAGACTGTCATCTCCTTGTTTTCCTTGATGCCTGCTACAAAGAACTTGTCTACTGTCTCCTACACATATTTAGAAAGAAGAAACCCTTCTCAAGAACAAATTTCCAAGTCTATAACTTTGCTAAAAAACTTCTGAATCTGTGTACAGCTTTATCCCAAACTTTCCTTCTCCAACAATTCTTTTCCAAATGTGTAACACTGAGACACCTGTGGCATTTTCCACTGACAGTAATTACAACAAATGACACAAAAACTTCTGCATAAAACCTTTATTTCTGAAGGCGGTCAAATGTCGGCAGCTCAGCCTCAGAGTTGTGTATTTAAATCAGCCTTGAAAGAGTAATTTTGTTACGAACATTAAGCCTTGGAACAGATTTGAAAAAAGAATGACACTTCAATGTGTGGAAGATGCCAGCAATTCAATTCTGTTCTATTATCCACAGGATAAAGTAAAAGACTGGTCCTTTGAGTAGGGTCTAGTGCCTAATGAATAAACAGATGGGAGCTGGAAGGCTATTTCCCTCATGAGGGGTTTCTGCTTTCTGTGCCTTGATTTAGACATGCGGTGGTCATCTGCTACCACAGGACTATTAAAAGTATTACTTTTCTTTGTGTGTCTGAAAGTAGAATTTTTAAGTATTAAGGATATTTTGAGGCCAAGTATCTGCAACAACAGGATCAGAATGGTTCTCAGTTAGACGTCCAGGTGGACTGGAGACTGCAGGACAGTAACTCCAACTTTATCTAAAATCTGCTTCAGGCCCTGTTTAGACACCTACATCTACTTTTTGAATCTCTGATTTTGATATTTTTGCTTACTTTTCACACCAGTAAAATAAGTATAACAGGGATTTTCTACATCTATTCCATAGTGTAAATTCTTTAATGTAAGTCTGTATTTGTAGAAGCTTAAATTTCAGTAGTAGGCTGTGGAGGTAGCCTGGTATATTAATATGATATAAAGCAAGAGCACATAAAAAGAGAACAATTAACATTTTCCACCAAGTATTAAATTTAATCTAAATTAAATACAGTTTTAACAATGAAATACTATTTCACTTTATACATATTTTAATAAAAGTATGAAATATTAGCATCCCCAAGGCAAAGCAGCTCCTGTAATTTAAGCCACTCCAGAAAAAAACCTGCTAAAATGTTCTTCCTGGGTAATTTCTTAGATTAAAAATATACAGTTATAACTTATTTATAGCACTGTGTATTAAATGAAATATATTGTTAATGGAAACAAAGACCACTGCTTTTGCAAGCACCACTCCTTCTCCTGTTAGAATTTGCTCCTGCGGCCCATGAATCAGTATTTCAGGCCAACACTCTGTCAAAGGACCAGGATTAAGGCTGGGAGAGAGAGCGAACCTACAGCTCCAAGTGGTGCTGGATTACAAAGGGGTGACAAAGGATGCTGCAGACTGCAAAAACAGTGCTCCTCAGACAGCTTGTTGATGTAAACCATGATGCTGGTCTTTGGCTGAGGCTTGGTCAAAGCCTAGCCTTTGGTTTTGAGTAAATGTTTGGGTAGTTACAAAGTCCAGAGCTTCAGGTGCTGGAAGCTGGAAGGAGCCTGGCAAAGGAGAGCAGAGACTCTTCCAAGAACTCTCCCCCGAGACTTGTTTCTATTTGTCACTGCTGTGGGTCTTGGGGTAAGGCTATCCAGGAGACAGACTGAGCCTAAAACTGCAGGTGGCAGCCAGAGGCTGCTGAAAGACAGAGAAAGATGGAAGATTTCCTCACTGGGGACTTGTCTGTGCCCTAAGCGTGGGCTTGGCACAAGCCTCTGGCACGGCCTAGAGCTTGGGCTGGGGCTGTGGCTGGGGGGGAGGGATGGCCTAGGCCTGCTCTTGGAGCTGGGCTGCAAAGGGAACGCCAAAGAATGTTTAGTTGGCAGGATTTCTCCCCCAGGAACTGTTCACGTAGGCCATGGATGGGTGTTTTGGGATAAGCCAGGGCCAAGGGTGTTTGTTAGGGTTTAGAGTGAGAACAAGAACAAAGCTGAGAGTTCCAAGCAGTGTGGGGCTGCAGAGGGGCTGTGAGAGTTCTCCCCATAATCCCAATGCACCACTGCTGGGCTATAGTAAATGTCTGTAACACGCTTCTATCAGGACAGTGCTTAAAATAATAATTACTTAAATTGGAGGGGAAACATAGATATTTGATATTATATAGGGTCGGTTAGCTGGCATTTTGTTGGGTTTTATCTTTTCTGTTTTGGTTAGCTTTGGTTTCCTGGGGGTAGGGTTTTTCTGTTGTGGTTTCTTTGTGTGTTTGGGTTTTTTTGGTTGTTGTTTGGGTTTGGGTTTGGGTTTTTTTTGAAAATAACATAAAAATACACCAATAGTTGAAAACATATTTTGCAGTTCTTGTTTTCATCGAGGTAGAAGACTCTAGAGGAGGAAAGAAATGATGGATATTGCAAAACAGTATCTTTCTTTCTGGAACTGGAATAATAAATAATGAAACCTGTAGCAAAATGTGACCGAAGGTCCTTTGATTTTCATAATTTAAGTGCATGATATTCTGTGGTATTCAGCATCTGTATCGTTGAAAAACTTCTAAAAATATTTTTAATAAAATGTAAAGTCTTAAGTTGTACTGGTCTAGTTCTGTGTGTGGAGTCAGAGAGAAGAAAATGATAGTAAATAAAAACTTCAAAAGTTATTGAAGGGCCTGTCACTTCTCACTTGGTATAAACTGGTCTACAGAGAAACACACACCACAGTAATACTCCTTAATATCATCCTTTTCCATCTTGTCCAAAGCCAAATCAATTGCTGGAAATTACAGAAAAGAACTTTGCAAAGTGAGTACTGATGACACATTTTGTAGGTCTGGAAGTGGATTTCTTCCTTTAAATCTCCTGTCCAAAAGCAAGTATTTTATTGTGAATTGGGTCCCCTCTAAGATGATCAAAAACCATCAGTTCACCTGTCTGCATTTCTTGTGACAATACTTGATGTCTAACATGTGAAATAAGAATTCAGCCTTCATCATGAGCTTGGCCACCAGAGGCATGGAAAGGGTGTGGGAGTGGCAATTTGCCCTGTGGGATAAGAGGCAGCATGGCCAGAGATGCAATTTTCTGAGTCTATATCTTTTCCCTAGCGTAACCCCACACACAGGATAAATAGACAAGGATTCCAGTCCACCCTAAGTGAACAGTTCAGGGACAAGTCCTTAATCTGTGTTCTTGTGTCTAAACATAAAGTCTTGTTTTGACGTTCTGAAACTACTGGATGAGACCTGAAGACCAAAATTAGCTTCAGTTCACGTGCCTTTCCTCAGTGTCCAGAAAAAGTGGTGGAGGAAAGAGGAGGCACAGGCCAGATTAATTGCGTTTTTCATTTGTTGTAATTCATTGCCTGGGAGAAACTTACCAAGCAAAACATTTAATCCATTTTTCAGAGAAAATGAAGACTTGCAAACAGCGCGTCCTCTCGGCTACAATTCCCTCTCAGTTCCCCTTCTCCTTCCTGAAGCCCAGAGGCAAGTAAAAATACTTGTAAATAACAAATTCACACAGGGTGAATCTACCCTCTGCTGTAATGCCAGCAATCCTCCATTCTTTTCTAAGGATGTATCTTATCAAAATAGCTGCTATATGTTTAAATTCTATCATTTTTACAGACCAGCACACTGTGGAGAGAGAAGTGGGAGCACTTTTTTGCACACTTGACAGTGTGTGTTGTCAGCTGACATTTGGGCAGCTTAACCCATGTTCAGCTATGGATGAAGATTTAAATTGCTTTATTCCCAAGCCAAGACAGACTTTGTCTTCAATTACTAAAAGGCATGTCTGTGTAGACATAGCAGACAGGTTTAAAAGGAATATAGGCTAAAGCAAAGGAGATTCCCAGGCTTGTGCTGCTATCTGGTGGAGTTGGCTACCCCAAGGTAGCAGACTGGAAGCAAGGGCTTCCTACCCTTCCCAGTGCAGTAGGTATGCTCCTTCCTGCTATCCCAAAGGCAGCATCCATCACAGCAGGCATAAAATAATGTTACATGATGTCTGGCCCTTGGCTGTGTGTGTAGTGGTCAGCAGCCTCGAGGGTAAGAGGTGAGCTTTGAATCAGAAGCACAGACTTTTCCTCTTGCCTCAGTGTGGTGTTAAGAGAACAAATTCATGAAGTGTTCAGATAATCTTTGGTAAGCGGAGGACTCCAAAGCCACATCAGAAATCTAATCCTTCCTGCCTTCTTCCATCCTCTCAATCTAGCACATATCTCCGTGAGGAAGCACTGTACTGTGACTGATCCCTGTTCCTCACTGGTCAGCACAGATGTTATTTTCATGTGCACGGTGGCTCTTAGGTGTGGTGCCCATGGCAACTTCTGGCCTGGCTGGGCATAAACCCGTGCTGCTCCCCTAGGTTTGGTGTTTCCCCTCCTCAGACCTTGTCATTTCAAAGTGAAAGAAATGTCTGTTGTAGCAGGTGTCCCTTCACTAGAGCTGTGGGAGAGAAGAAGGGAATAAAGAGTTTTGAAAGATAATTTCTGTGTCACTGTACTCAAAAGCACTGAGAATCACTTGGAACTGGGAAGGGGAAGATTGAACAGTCAGGATCTAAAATAACATCAACCAGATATCCTGAGAAGCAAGGAGGACATGGGCTGTCACTCAGAAGATCAGGCAGCAAAAAGGCATCCTGCCTTGATGTTACAAAAGCCAGATGGCTTCTCATGAATGTCATACGTACTACTGAAACTCAGCTTCTTCAACTGATGAACTGCTTTAATACAGAGAAGCTAGTCTAATGATATTTTTGAGGATGAAAGTGTGATAAAAATTATGAGCATGCAAACTCCTAGATTGGTTCAAATTATTTATAACTTTTCACAGTCTAAGCTTCTGTCAAGTTTAGTTTCAGTGCTTCTAAAAATGATATTCTAGACTGGAGTGCTAAAATGGGGAAAGCTATCAGGAATGGAGAAATTTCTGCTATTCAGTTCCCTGTTTTTTTCTAAACAATTTTTATTTATTCTGCTGGAGCTCAGGTAATTTCATTTTGAGAGACAGTGGCATGCATTTGTTATGATACTGAAAACACCTCATATATAATAAAAAATTCCCTCTAGATTCCCCAAATATCCTGAATAATGTTGTTCTTCTTATGGATCTTCACTCTTGATGAAGAGCTTATGGTAAATTCATAAAGAACTATTTCTCTTTCCTGTTTTCCTAATGTCTGAATTTACTTAGATATAAATCTAATGAGAGCCACAGTAAAAAATAAACTTTACTTTCATTTTATTAATTGTTATATTTGGAGAGTACGTTCTTATGTTTTGGGTTATGAAAACACTGTTTCCACTATGTTCCATGAGATCTTTTGGTGGAATGGCTACTTTAACAGGAAAACATTCAGACAGAAATTCAAGACCCAGCAATGGGAGAGAAATTGTCAAAAATAGTCAATGATTGACAACCACTGACAGTCTTGTAGGCTCAAGCAGATGTTTCAGAATATCTTCTTGTAAAAATATTGCCTTGTTGGATGGACAGACGAATATATAAAAATAAGAGCTCTTTCTGAACATGCTAAAGTCACTAAAAGCAGTCCCATGCCTTCAGTATCTGGTGAAGCAGCCCATGGCTGAGGCACTTCATCAGAAGAGACATAGCATTTCATTCTACTACTGCAAACAGATATTTTTGCCTGTTCTTCCTCCTTCTTCGGCATTCTGCAGCTGCCTTATTGCAGCAGTGGCTTCGTCGTGCTGGAAAATAATTACTAAATGTATCAAAATTAGATCAAATATTAATGTATGCTCTTCATTGTATTTATAGGGGTATTCTTACTTTGCTCAGAGTGAATAAATTTTTAAGCTTTACTCTGCATCCCCTTTTGAATAAAAATTTTTGTAACATAACTTGCTGAGAAATCTGGTTCCAAAATATGTATGAATGCATGTATATTTGATAAGGAGACTTGAACTAGTTAACTCATTTAGGAGTTAGTGGTTTTGAATGTAAAAAGAAAATCTCAGGTGTTTTAAACTACATCTTTTATTTTTTATTAGAGCTTTTATTTATATACTTGTATAGAAATATTGCTTATGCTTTTATGCAATGGGTATCCCTTTAAGAGGTAATCCTTCATTTGCCTGCGTAATTGGAAAGGAAAATATTTGCTGGCAAAAGAGAGTCATTACTTTGGCTCTTAATTTCCTGTTTATGTTTGAATTGATAGGTGTCTTCTCATTACCATCAAGAAAGAAGAAGTTGATCATCTCTGAATTACTCATTTGCACTGTAATCACAAAGCTGCAGCAGATTGCAACCCATGATTCAATAATCAAAAGGTACCCATAGGTCTCAGCAAATTGGTTGGGCCAAATCTTGCCCAGAAACTCAAGCCAGAATGAACCAAAGCGCAATCCAGCAATCTGTGTGAGATAATCAAGACTTGGCTGGGTATTCAATACAGGGTAACGTATTACTGTAGCATTATTGTTTCATTCTGTAAACCCATTATTTACTACCAGAATTCACTGACAGAAGTGTTTACAAATATAATTAGCTTTATATGATGTTGTATCTAAGTAGAACCTTGACTTTCATTTAAATATTCGTGTTCCAAGTGTCATTCTCTTTTGCTGTAATTTGCTTTAATTTTTATTTGCTTTTACACTTGTTTTCCCAACGATAGTACTTTAAATGAAAGGTAATATGAGCACCTCATTCTCATTGATTTTTAAGGAAGAAAGTAGGCAGGGATGTTGGAGGATTTGGCCTGAAGTCCTCATGTTTACAGAAGACTCAGAAAAGCATTGAGGAGAAATTCACAACTTCTCGTCATAGCTGTGCTGTGGCAGCAAGTCTGTTTTGAATAGACCATGTCTTAAAAAAAAAAAAAAAAGGCAGTTTCATCTACATGCTAATTCTGTATTTAGCTTTTAATTATTGTTTTGCATTGATGTCACAAGTAAGAACCAAGATTTCTTTGATGAGTCAAAAGACCATTCATTAGCAATCAGATTCAACCACATTCAGTAAATCCTGTACACCAGTCATCAAGACTGATATGGCTTTCAGGATAAAGCTGAAGCTTTTCATAATTTGTGAAAACCTCTCTTCTTTTTTACAGTAGGATAAACCTGATAGTTGAACAGATCAGCATTTCTCTGAGAATCTTCAACCCAAAAGGCAACTTTGAAAAAACGTGACATCTAGTTAGTACAAAGTGTCACCTGAATCATTTATGTAACATTCCTCCCACCATACTGCTCATAATATCTTCAAAAAAGTGGGTGAAGAGCTACAACAAAAGTGATAATGGAAGAGAAAAGCCTGAGATGTAAAATGACAGCACAAGAGGTACAATTTATACTTCACCTTGTATAAAGGATAAAGCCAAGGCATTTTCAGGTCATAAGCAACCAGGAATTTTTATGTAAGACAAACAGCATCACTGTGGTTTTATAATGTAGCAGTTATGCATACACACTGTTGTACACATATATGCGTTAGTCAAATAACCATGGTGTTTGCCCACAAATAGTATTGGACAAAACCAAAATAGGTTCATGTTCATGAGAAATTTTTTTGTCATCGTGTTTAGTAGCAAAATCACGGCATTCGGAAAAGGTAAATTTGTTCTATTTGTCAACTTCACAGAACAGGAAATAGGCATTAGTCATTGGTTATCTGTTAATGTTATGGTCACCATATTAATGGGAGCTGAAGTGTTACTGGATCTGATAAAAAGTTCCAATGCTGTTCTGTGTTAGTCACCACTCTGCCAAAGAATCTTTCACTGTGCTCTGCATATTTAATTACATGTGCTTGTGCAATACTGGGCTTACTTAGGTTGAAACAGGAAGTCATCATCAGTAATCTCAAAACAACTAAAAATTAAATTTAAGGAACTAAATCTTATCTGTCTTCATATTCATTTAAATTGAGATTAATACCTCTGAAGTCAACATAATCAAGGAAAGAATGTACCTTTAAGAGGTCTGCTCATGAACAAACTGAGCGTTGATGTTGCACTTTGCAAATGCCTGTGCTGCAAAATCCATGTCACTGAAGGCACAGATTTTGAACAAAAAAGGTATCAGACTTCTCTACACTGTTTTTCAACCTGTATTATTGTTATATCTTCTCCATCCCAGTGGAGATAGCTTTTTTCATCCCTGGAACAAGTCTCCAAGGCCTCCACCACAGGACTGATGCTGTCACTTCTGCTGTTCTGCACAGTGGCTGTTTTCAGAGACTCCACCTGCCACACACAAGAGGTCGGCCAGTCTAAGATCTCCCACGTGAATTTGCCACACAGAGTTGGGGACACATTTAATCTAGAGCAACACTTTAATAAAAGCCATTTTTCTTGGCAAGAGTCTGAAGCTGCAGGCCCTCTCCATCAGGCCACTCATGATTGCATCTTTGGTTGATGCTCATTCTGATGCCTGAGGGCATTAATTGTTAGGGACCCTTCATTCCTGGAGCCCATGGGCTCCAGCACCTCCGCCTGAGCCCAGCCCTGAGTTGTTGATCTACCTCTTGGTTAAGGTGATTGTTATGCTTATTTTTAGCCCTGTTCCCTGCTGCCTCTTGCTGGCAGAGTCCCAGGGTCCTGGGGCTCCCTGAATGACCCCTGGACTTGATTCATTCCCAGACATGCCTGGGATCTGTCAGTGGACGTGTTTGCAGCACATGGCTTTGTTTGTCCAGCTGAGCCCCTGTGGGACTGTGCTGTGGTGGGTTAGGATGCTGCCCTGCCAGTGTCACCCACAGCTCCTGCCTCATCCCCTGTCGTGGAGTAGCCCCGCTTCTGCTGCTCCTTGGAAGAAGAAACGTGTGTTATAAGTTTCTCTCCTCTTTCCACAATAAGAAGACCTTTAAAAGAGATGGTAGAAGCCAGACTGTTTTAAAGTTATTTCTTTGATGTACGGCTGCATTAGAATGCCGTCATGATATATGTTTTAAATAACATGAAGGGATGGAAAACAAAATAATAAAACATAGTTGGCATGTTTTAGTGTGCACTACTGTGATCCATAGTTCGCTGACGAAATAAGACCTCAGGGTAAGGTGTTTATATTAATTTAGTTTAATACCCTTTTGTGCTTTACTTTTGCTTTATTTTCCCCAGTTAAGTTTTGTGCTTTGTCACAATGTTCCTTGTCTTTCTCCTCAAGCTGTAGTCAGGAGGTTTTTCTACTAAAAAAAAAACTAAAAAAACCTAAAAAACTAAAACAAGCAGGTTTTTCTGCTGTAATTTTGCAGTTCTGCTCTAACATTGTAAAACTAGGAAATAACTTAAAGCAAAACAACACTTCTCTGTATGCCACGTACTAACTCAATCTGCATAATTAAGAGAGGAATGGATTTCCATGGTCTCCCCCATAAATAAGAGCTATTCACCCCAGTAAGGATTTTCAATACTCTCTCTACTTATACACCTATAAAAATGTTCTTCACAAACTTCCACCACCGATTAGAGGATCCAGAATGTCAGGACAAGATTGATTGTGAAAGTAAATACACATGGCCTGCTGAACAACATGGCTGTAGGTGAATTACACCTTTTTAGCACTGAAGAGGCAACTGTTTGTCATCAAAAGGCATCGTGTAACTCATGGCATTGGCTGCCCCCCTGCACCGGCCACTATTTGCCTCATAGCTTGCATGACACTTGCAATGGTGAGTTTTCTAGCTATCGATATACCAGCTATTGAAAATAATATATTTACTTCAAACCAATCATTCAGTCCAAAGTATGCAGGCAGGGTAGCATCTGTACTGACAATGATACCTGATTCTGTCACAGAGCAGGGTCTAGCCTGGATGACACCCTTGGAATCTGTTTCAGTCTTGTGATTTGTAATGCAGTATGATGTACTCAATAAAACTACTCATTGCTACATCCCTGCTTTCCCAACAGATGAATCATTAATATCTATCTATACTGATTTATAAAACTAACATTATATGTGACAGACATCATTAGTGAACACTCAGTATAAGGAAGAACTGCATTATATATCAAAAAGGTCTGAGCTTTAGACATTAAAGCTACAGTGGATTCAAACATGCTTTCACAGTTGAACAAAAGTTTTAAAAAAACCAATCTTTTCCTTACTGTGGTTTTGTCTTCGTGATCAATGTGTTTTATTACACCTCAGTTATGATTTCAAATTTAGAAACTGAAACTATTACAAATTTTGGTTGCTCAGTGTTTAACAAAATGCTTCCTTAGACTGTGTAATAGAATATTCTTGACTGGGATATGGGCAGTTGGCATTTCTGGTGAAGGATTTTTGCTAATTAAGAAAAATTTGATCTGGTGCCTTATGGCTTGGATTTACAGACACCAATGCAGGCACTGTGAAGAATTTTCACTCTTGTCAGCTCTTTTTTGACAACAGCTCTGAAGCGAGAAGGCGAGTAGATTACAAGGGATTCTCCTTATAGTCATTGGTCTACTTGCTATTGGTTATTGGGGTTTTCCAATCTTTTACGTACTCCACATTTTACTAAATCTGACTCAGTAAAAGACAACGCACAGTGCATTCAAATGTCTCTGTCATCTTGCTCTTTTCAAGCCTGTGTTGTAAAAGGGATTGAGGAAACCATATTGCTTACTTATAAAATTATCTCACAGATTTTTCTTTCAAATATGGTTGTACATATGCCACAAGTCAGAAATTTTATTGCTACAAAAAATTGATAATATTTCAATATTTTTAATGATCAAAATCATGAATCCCTTTGGATAAGAGAATGGCTATTCTCTGAGCATCTTTGTGCTGGGCTGTTTTCCTCTTTCTTTTAACATTTTTGTCCTTAACTTTCAGCTTAGTTTAAGCTGCAGCACTGACAGGTATAACCTTGATTACTAGAATTCTATAGCGCTTCAACTCCAAGAGCTGTGAAGCTGTATTATGTTTTGGGGTCTGCTCTGTGTGGGCTGTTTTATTCTCCTATTTTAATTAACAATATAAGTGCATTATAATACTACAGTAAGGTCCTTGTGAAAGTTAGGAATATTGAAAAGTGAAGAAATCATACTAAGTCTACATTAGAAATAAATACATATTTTTACTAAAAAAGACCCCAAAAAATTAAGCACTAGGATGGGTGTTTTTTTCTCCTATCTTACTTGGTTCTTTGCATTTTTAGGTATCAGGTTGAGTATGAGTATCCCTGAAGTAACAGGATTCATCTTACATATGTATCACTAATTTTGGCTATGGTGGATTTGACATTTGACTCTGCGTTTTCTAATTTATTGTAAGGGATGTACACTCTAGTTAGATGTGTGTAGATGTACCCCTTTCAAAAGGGGTATGTTTTGTTTAAAGTGTTATTCAAATACGTGGGAAGATAGTATATGAATTACCTGTGTTTGATTAGAACAGATGGTGTTTCCTTTTCCTTCTTTCCAAGGAGAATACTAAGCAAAATTTTGCTAAAATTATTTCCATAAGCCAAGGATACAAATATTTAAGAGACCTTAGGCTCCAGTTGCCTGGACCACAATACTGCTTTTGAAGCTATTGACCCAAACCCAATATATAACTGTTACAGTACTTACGTGAGTAAGGAGGTATCACTGGCCTGATTTATTTCTTTGCCATGGGCAAATTTTATCAAATACTGTAAAGTAGAACAGACAATCTAAGAAAGTTTCTACAAGTGGCAAGTTCCTGCAACCAAAGTGTCATTACCTAACTTGTTACAAATACATGCATAACATAGAGAACAAGAGTAGAGAAGCTAAACTTATTCTGGCTTTTTAGCAGCCCTTCACTCTAACAAACAAGGGACCAGTAATTTAGTGAGAGAAAAACTGTAAAACAGAACTTGTCAAACTCCAGGAACAGGTAAAAAGCCTTCTGGAAGATTTTTTTGTAGAATCATTTAGGTTGGAAAAGACCTTTAAGATATCAAGTCCAACCATTAACCTAACACTCAAGTCCACCACTAAACCGTGTCCCTAGGTACAGCATCTGCATCCCTTTTAAGTACCTCCAGGGATGGTGTCTCAACCACTTCAGCTGGTTCTAATGCTTGACAACACTTTATCCAATCTAAACCTGCCCTGGTGCAACTTGAGGCCATTCCTTCTTGTCCTATTGCTTGTTTCTTGGGAGAAGAGACCGACCCTCATCTGGCTACACCCTCCTTTCAGTCAGTGATAAAGAGTGATGAGGTCCCCCCTGAGCCTCCTTTTCTCCAGGCTGCACATTCCCAGCTCACTTGGTCACTCCTCACAGGACTTCTGCTCCAGACCCTTCACCAGCTTCGTTGCCCTTCTCTGGGCATGCCCCAGCCTCTCCTAGACAAAAAGATCTTGTACAACGCTTCCACTTTCTATAGTGATTCTGCTCTCTAATGACCTCTTTTCCTACATAGGTTTCTTCCTGATCTTTACCCATGTAGCATGGCTTAGACAGCCCAGAATTAAAGGCCAGGTATTCTCCAGCTGGGACTCTACTATTTCTAGCCAATAATCAAATCAGTTTTTACAAACTAAGAAATATCAGACCTCATCATGTGGCTAGAAGACTGCCCAGAAACACACAACATTACAGCAGTGGTTTTAGTGACTCAAGCAGCTGGGATTCCTCCCTTCCATATCAGCAGCAATCTGCTGATGAGGCCTGGCAGCACAGCTATAGTAGACCATTTTGTTTCAAGAGGTCTATGCGTATTCTGTCTTTCTTAGCATCTTTTATAATGCCCATGACCAGTGGATATGACTTGAAAGAATTTATTTCTTCATAAAATTTTTCCCAAAGTCAATAAAGTTTTGGTTTCATAATTTTTTTTCTCCAGAAGTTTGTGTGCTCATCTGAAAAGAACAACTCCCCAGACTATTACTGTGTTTAAAATTAGCAACTTTTTTCTTCTAGCTATGAAAAAAAGAAGGATATTTTTGTTCAGGTGGGTTTCCATGGAGGCCCCTAAAATTTAGCAAACACAGACGTTTTCTACTGAATTTTATGTAACGTAGAAGAGGTTTTAAGTTAATCCTTTTGGCCATAAGAATTCGGAGTAGGTGTCTATATGGAGGAACAAAATCGATTGTGCTTCCAAAGAGAAACAGTCTAAATCAAAAATGCTTTTGCTTCAGGGCCTTTTCTTGAGGCTGTTAATATAAATGCTGATCGATCTGTGACCATCGAGAATAAAGGAAATCCTGCCTCTAGATGTTTGGTTAGTAAATCCAAATAGAAATTTGATGTGTAAGATCATTATAGGTTACCATTTCCTTCTCAGAGTTTCTCTTGAGGTTACTCCATTGCTAAATATATGTTCTCATAAAGCTTGATTATGGTTTTATTAATGTTTTTTGTGTTATTGTTCTTCATCCTGCTTAGGATCAACATTATGGAGCATAGACAGTAATACTCCTAAGAGCAAAGAACAGTAGGAAAGAGCCAAGCTTTTAACTCATTTAAAAACCCCAGAAGAGATATGAAAACTTAATCAATTGTTAGACAAGTAAAAGAGTCTGTTACTCCAACGTCTTAAAACCCAAGGGGGTACTCTCAGTGGTATGTGTTCAGCATCACTTTCAATAATGGTAATATTCAGGTGACTCAGAGGTAAAAGATTCAGATATTTTACCTTAAGTTGCATGAAATTCAAACTTTGGAGTCCTGGCTTACTTGAAGCAAAGGTAGGGAATGGAGATCAGCACTTCTAAAACACAAGGTTATTTTTATACACTGCTTTAAATATGATTATCTATGATTCCATATAGAAAGACTACTGCATTTTTGTCCACATTTTACTATTTTCATTGAGCTTGAAGAGCTGTTCTAACAGAAATCAAATACTTCAACCAAATCCTTGCCCTGTTTACAGCGGTGTTTTTTGGACCTTTGATAGGTAAACCACAGTCCATGCTGGATAGATCACACCAGGGAAAGTTTTCCCTGTGAATACATACCTTAATCTGATCCTGGAGAGCACAATCCTACAAGTTAACTTTTATTTTTTTTTTTAAAGAAACATCATGTTTCATGTTTTTGCTTTTAAAGAACACTTTCTGGGGAAATGTATATTTGAATATTCCAAATGTATTGATATTCTGAGACACTCAGTGGAATAGAATGCAGAGTTTTGTTCTTGTCTTTTAGGGAGAATACCTTAAACTGATTATTCCTCCTTCAGTTTGACACTGATGGCCCAAAGTACTGATTATTGCTAATATAAGAATACAATCCTTGGCAATATTTGGAAGTCAAAGCCAATAATTTTTCTTCAGTGGTGAATAAACTGAAAGAGGAGATTTGTTTCTCTACTCCTCCTCACGGAGGGGCATTTCTCTCCTTGTTGGCTGCCAGAAGAACTAAGAAAGGAGGCTTCTCTGAGACTATCCTAACATTTTACAAAGAATCACAGCTGATTTTCACTACAAAAGGAAGAGAAGAAGGAAATACAATCTGAGTGAAATAGAATTGTCTACTTTTATGGTTTGCCCTAATCTCCAGGACAAGCACAGTTGAGTATCATTCATTTTAAAATGGTTTTGCATTTACTATGGATTATAATGAGGAAAGGATCTCGTTTTCTGGTGAACTTGGAAGAAATATTTGTAAATCAAAGGTGTACTTGGTGAGTTGTAAATTGGCATCTCTGTGGATTTGCATTTGAAGGGCATCAGAGAGAGAAGCACGTATGATGATCCCTTTAGGATTACACACACCTTAAAAGAGCATTTAAGATTATAGGCCAAGCACCACCTAACAATAAGGAAACTCCCTAAATTTTACACTTACTGTATTCTTATCAGTCTCTGGGGTTTAGCTGGGGGGGGGATTTCCTATTTTAATACATAACCCTGCAAGATCTCTTGCTTCCTGCAATATGTTTACATGAATCACTACAAGCACCTGATGAAGACTTAGATAAAGAGCAATTTAGAAATCTGGCAATATTCATCTATACATAGACTAAAAGAATGAGAAGCTATCTTTTTCTTTAGATACGCCTACAGAGAATACGTTTCCACGCTTTCAGGATATTAAAGTACCAATTCTCAAGCACCTTTAATTTTTTTTAAGGGAGAATTGTATGAAATGCCAAATAAACAGTAGCAAAATAGCCCTTTTTAAAATTTGAAAACAGCTTTATGATTTGTTAGTTTTATTTTATGAGAGAATAATAGATAGGGTAAATGCCTGAGAAGTAGATAAAGCCAATTTAGCTAGAATGTATGCAGTTCTCTTGGAAACCCAACAAGCATTAATTTTGTTTAGTCTTACACAATGCCTTAATGAGGACATTTTCTCCTTTTTAAAAGAAAGAAAGAATAGTATTAATATTTTATTATTTAGAGTGAAGTACATTAAAACTGATACAGTTAATGCCATAGCTAAATACCCAAAGCCCCTGAAAATCATGGAATTTAAGTAAAGCTGTCATTCAGCTTTTGGCTATTCTCAATATAACTAATGAGATTAAAGAAAAGTGCACTCAACTCCCCATATCCCCTTTTATCACCCTCTTGACTTAAACACTTTTGTTTTCCAGCTTTCCAAAAAGTGCACTCAAAGCGTGTAGAGCTTTTACTTTCCATTAGATTTGATTTTTTTCCTAGGGACTAAAAAGAAAACCCACCTCAGTGTCATATGACTCTCAGCTGAATACTTAATCACTCTCTCCATATCCATTTAGGTGGATCATAAATGCTGCCTATTTTCATGTTACAGCCAGTCCATTAAAATGGGTTTATCTTTCGACTGGTTTAAGTTGATCATCATTTTTGCTTTTATGTATATATCCTTTTTACTTTGAACAGAGTAGCTCTTAAATAGCAATATAATGGTCACGGTATAAAAGACTTCAGCTACAAATTCATGAGATTCATTCAAGTAACATCAGTATGCACCATTTGAATACTGTTAGGCATCTTTTACATTTTTAGCTGTATATTCAATAAAGAAAAATATTAGTATTTCTTTTTTTTTTCCTTATATTACTAATTCTTTGAGGGTTTTAATCTACCGTGGTTTAAACAATTCCCTATGCTAAGTTTCTTGTGAGACTTTAGCACAATAAGAAATAGCTGTGAGTTTTCTGTAAGATGATTCATCATCACAAAATGTTGTTAACGAAATTTAAACAATGTGTTTTAAATGGGCATCAAGTTCAGACCTTTACTACAAAACAATGTCTTAGACTTTATATTGCTTCTGTCATGAGGAAAAGTTATTGTCCTGAATGCATTAGTGATAATCTTCATGCACTTACCACACACAGGATGAAGAATTTTGTGTCTTCCCTTAATAATTGGTATGCATTTTGTTCGGTTTGACTGAAAAAGGGGAAAAAAATCTTCTGAAGCCACTAAATCATGTAACTCAAGGAAAAAGGAAGCTGCACAGGAATTGGACATGAAGAAAAAATAACAAGCACATTTACTTTACATAGGATAAAGTATAGTTGTGCTTCCAGGCATAAGATATCCACTCAGTGACAAGGTTTAGGAAGATAATTTTTCGTTGTTTAACTTTGCTCACTACAGCCTGGATATAAAGAAGGCCCTGACAATGACCATTGTCATCAGCAGGATGACAAGGAGATACTGTGGTCTTTAGGAAGGCATGAAAATTATTAAAGCATCTGTGCTGTAACCAAACCTACTACAACCATGGCATTAAGACCAGATCAGAATAAATGGTATCCTTTTACTCCAGTTTGGGCTCTCAGTTCAACTCTGTGATCCTGGACAGGAAAGAAAGTGTTTCATTGGTTGGAAACTGGATTCTTTCTCTGGAACACAACCTGGTGGCCATGGGAAACAGTAACTTGAATGTTTGTGTGTGGCATGTGCAAGTAAGAGGTTTGGAGTAGCTGCTGACTGCCTTCAGAGAAGGGAGCCTGTGCTGGATGGGTACAAGGTGGAGAAAAATAGGTGGTCTGTTAAATAGGCTAGCAAGGGGTAAATGGAGAAACACAGAGGTGCAAGCCTGGAGAAATGCAACAAACTTTTTTTGTTGTTGTTTGAAATACAATGTTTCTGAGATTACGAATATGGTAATATATTAACTGCTTCATTAATCAATTTGAAGATATACAAACCAAAAACGTCACCCCCAGCTGTTTGAAAACATAAGTATATTTCATAATTAAGAATGAAAAAAATAAACACAAATGCAGATAATATTAGGTGAAGCTATAGTTTATATGTAATATATTTATTTATTATTTATAAATTAAATTATATGCTAATTATGTATAATTATTATACATTACAGCATTTTAAATTTAATTCTTTTCTATATCAGGTGTGAATTTCATTTAAATGGGAATGGGCTACTGAATGGCATTCAGGCAACACAGTTCTATGAAGAAGTATGGAGTGAAACCACACTGCTGCTATTTCACTCCCAGCGGGCTGCTACTGGCATTTTATCTGATGTGGTGTTGACTGTCTTTTCACATCTTGTGTTATTAAACTGAAAATTTAACAGAAATCAGAAAAGCCCATGATTCATAAACTGGTATGTATATTCCAGTATGTGAAGCATTTTTCTGGAAATGTAGGAAATCAGAGATATAAAGCTAAAGTATGCATTTAAAATGAGATAGGAATAAGTAGAAACATTACTCATTAAATGCATTTTATTAAAGAAATGTCTCATTATCCTTTTGTGTGACTCATGAAGTCACCACCAACCAGCTTGTAACCTGTAATTATATAGCATTTCTCTGCCAGCCTCGGGAGTGAAAAATCTATAGCTGGAATTTTATTAACTCTGGCTCAAGGCACTGGTAAAGGATATCGGACTTTACGGTCATGATTTTGAAAATAACATAACAATTTGCATACCTTAATATTTGGATTTTCAGATGGGGATATTTTCAAGACAACTTTAGAAACAGCAACGTTCCCACCTGTTGAAAGTGAGTCCCTTTTAAGCCAGTTCAATGATTTCCCAATGTCCAAAAGTACATCTGTCACAGAACAATTCAGAAATCCTGTATCAGAAATTTATTGAACAACAAAATTACGGGTTTCTTAGCACCATGAGGTGCCATTTTGCTGGTAATAAACATGTAGTGTAACTATGGGTATTTTCATTATGCACGTGCATGGCTAATTTTGTTTGAAAACACGGTATATTAACTAAAATACAAAATTCTTTTTGTGTCCTTGTTGTACTTCAGATGCATTGTCTTCTGTTTATTTGGTTCACAGACTGCAAATGACAACAGTCATCTTTTCTTCTATTTACTAACTTATGTCTTTGTATTCTTATTGCTATCACCAAAGTTTCCAAGATCCCCTCTGGTAATTTTTTTTAATACTGACTTAAAACAAGGACCCTTCAATATTAACTGTTACACTTTCTCCAAAACGTGGCTTCCACTGTTCTCTCACAACTCATTCCCTCAAACATCTTCTCTAAATTACTTCCTCTCCCTCCCTAAACCATACCCCCAAGGAAATCTTTCATATTTCTATTTCAATATCTGATGACAAGATGAAAAGCAGTATGCAAGGTAAGGTTGGAACACTAATTGATATAAATGTGAAATGACAGTAATGGTCTCTGTCTGAGCCATGGCTGGAGACTTCTGAGTAATGAAAAACCTTCCTTAGTTAATATTTTTTGTCCCTCTAGTAATATTAGCTAAGATAATGTTTTAATAGATTTTTGAACAGAAGTCTTAGTTCTGCTGTGCAAAGTTGAAATACACTATGGAAGATCTTTTCTAACCTTTGCAGCATTTCCAGGGATTTCTTTTTTCCAGAAACATGAAAGGAAAAGAATATTGGCAATCTTCATTGTAATGAGTCCATTTCAAGAAGCGGTGAATGGTTTCTTTATTATTCATTTCTAGCCTCTCAAGATATTTCAGAAGTTTTATTCAAAATTAGAATATTTTTTTCATGAATACGACTTCACGTGTGTATGTAATGGTAACACAGAAAACTGAAAATTACCTTTCCTGAGTCAAGCACTGTGACCGTAATATGAAAAGAAAGATGATGCAACATTAATTGCTTCTGTGGTAAGAAAAAAATGTCCCAGCAACGTGTGAAAATAATGGAGTTTTGCCTTTTACTTTATATATTGTTAGAAGTGGATTTTGCACTTTAAAACGTTCTTGTTGTTCGACATGCTGCTAATGAACCATGCCAAAATAACAGAGGCTTCTCCCATGCAACTCTGAGATATGAGAGACAAAGAAAATTACATCACACAACAAAAAAACTCCCACCATCAGAAATCATCATCAATGAAGATGAGAATAGGGAGAGCAAGTAAGGGAAAGGTAAAATTTTCAAGAGTCTTCCAGGTGACCTTCAAAAGTTTGGCTCCCCCTCTCTTGACTCTGAGTCTTTCTGCTTCTTATGGACCACCCAGGCCAGCCTGGAAGAAGCAGCTGTATTGCACAGCAGCTGGGGATCAAAGCTCTGTCTACCTGCATGGACAGGCCTAATCACTGCTTCCCAATTCCTCCCTGGAAGACTCTTAATTATACTTTATTTCAGGAGGAAGAAAGGGATAGCTGCTTCATAAGTGGAAATTAGTTTAAAATACAATGAAATATCTATTGGTCCAATAATAGCACGCTAAGGTCATTTGTAAATTTGACAGTCTTTCCAAGTGATGTTTCTCAGAGGATGCTTTAAAAGTTCAGGTTGGTTTTGAACAGTTGGGATTTAGGTTTTCAGATACTAATAGCTTGGTCAAATTTCAGTGGCTGTTCGTTAGATTGCTGACAGAGCCCATATTCCCCATGTTTAAAGGAGAGTATCTTGCCAAATTTGAAGTCATGCTTAAATATTTCAAGTAAGCCCAAGAATTGTTAACCTCTCTAAAATGAGATCTTGCTTCCCTATTTTAGATACCCAGAAGAGTTTTCAGTGTTTTCAGTTTCCAAATAGAGCCCATGGAAGAAACACAGCCTGGGAAATTTCAGTCTAAATGCCTGAAGACTGGCAATATGATAAGGAGTTGGAGAACAGCATCCTGCAAGGAACAGAATCTGGTAACGTGAAATTACAGATACTGCACCTGCACTGGCTGCTACAGAAAAAGCCACATTCTCTAGTTAGTTGCATGGAAGGTTTTACTAGTTTCAACATGACCTAAACCTCACTATTTAAGATTAAATATTTTAAAATGTGTGTTAGGCAGGCAACATAATTAAAAAGCCCTCGTGAAGAGATGTACAGGGAGTAAAAACGATCCTCCTCCTCCAACAATTTTAGATACAACAGACAAGAGCAGTCTTCCACTCCAGATACAAAAATTTGAGGCACAAACTCAGCTATTACAAATTATTGTAAATATAATATTTGCTAAAATGACCTTTTCTTATCCATCTAGAACCAAGTATCAAGTGTATCTATATATATACACACACACGTTCTGCTAAGTGTTGGTTGACAGTCAGTCACTCAGGCAAGGTGCCGACATTACAGGTGTTGCTGTTTAAAATATTAACAGGGATGAAGAATAGATTGGTATTGGGGTTTAAATTTATATTTTGAACCTCCAAAAGCTTCACCCAGATGTTCACGCAGATATGTGTAATATCAAAAAATCAGTGAGTAAAAATGGATACAGCACATTTTTGAACTCTTTGCAGTAAATGAGCCAAGGTAAGCTCAGGGCACCTTGCTCACAGATGAGCTTTCTGGATATCTGGGTTTAAGCACTCATCAACTCAATGACTACACAGCAGATCAAGCTGGAAGGACTTCTAGGAATTAGCAGGTACCTCTTCCTTCAGGCAAAGCCAGCAATGAAAACCAATCAATAAGGAAATACTTTGAAAACTCGTGCCCCCTTGTGCTGTTATACGGTATGAGACTTTGGTTTTTAAATAGCAGTTGAGTAGATCAGCCCACAAATAACCAGCTGAATCCTCACTTCAACATTTCTTTATTAGGAGGCAAACTGATGGCTGTAAAATGAATGTAGACAAGAATGTATCGCAGGGATGGCATGAATTTTACATGCAGAGGTAATTAAATGCTTACAGGTCACCTGCTGATGCAGTGGATTTGATTCCAACGACTGTCCACCAGCCTTTCAGAAAGACATCCATTCCTATTACAAACATAAGCAAGAGTCAAACTGAGGAAGAAGGTGTTACACAGGGTTACTTTGCTGGTAGGTTAGACCAAATGACAGTTGCTCTTTTAGCTCACAGAAGTCAAAAAGCTTTTTGGTGTTCCACTATCAACTTCGCATACAGAATATGAAGTGTCTGTCTTTAACTCTTCAATTGCTGCAATTGAAACAAGGAACCACAAAACAAGTGTTAAAATGCTTGAGCATAGTCAACACTGATGGGCTGAAAAATGACAGAAGGAGCATAAAGAGAACAACATAACTGAGTATATCAAAGTTTTTCACAGATATATCTGATATATTTATGTCCAAAATTTGTGTTCTGTTCTTTAGAAAGCCTTTCTTTTGTTCATGTTATTTAATCCTCTCTGTGGCTCTTACAAACAAACCCAGACTGAAGAACAGGGATGCTTAATGCACAGCAGTCCAACATGAATGAAGCTCTGCTCCTTTACTGTAATCTAGCCCTGTTTGTGTAGGATAGACTGCAGTCTTCGGGAAGATATTTGATTACTAATTACATCCACCTCATAAACAGCATCCGACTCCATACAGAAATGTAGAAAACTTTAGCTGAATGACTTAAATGATGAACACAAATGCATCCATTGCACACAAACTTCAAGGGATTTTCAAATCAAACTGGATTCTGCAGCAGAAGTGTTCTTCCACTGCCCTGAAAGCAAAAAAGCCTGGGCTTTCACTACAGACATGTGCTAGCAAACAGCCCCACGCTGTGGACACTGCATGTACTAGTAAAATCATTTGCAAATTTACTGTACTTGAGCTGTCTCAGCCCACCCAGCCCCACCAGGATATACTGCAAATTATTAGGTTGTGATTAATTTAACACTTGCATACTAAATTTGTGTAGACTACTAAAAAGAAGAGGAGCTTTTCAAAAAGATGGTAGACTTGGATTTTTGGGGTTTTTTTTTTTTAGGGTTGGGTTGGGTTTTTTAGTTTAGCGGGGAAAAAAAACCAAATGCAGAAATTCTGACAGAAAAGCTGTTCAGTAGCATGTGGTCCTGGCAGTCAGCTGGGGAGCAGAACTCAGTAGTGCTCTGTAACAGGATTAGTGGACATCCCACGCTTGGTAACTGAGAACAAATGCTGTGCTGAACCATAAAAATAATTTCTCCTTGACTTGTTGAGCACAAAGATTATAAGTCTTTTTTTGTGAAAATGAAGGATTTAGCAATTTTCCAGGGATTCAGCACACTCGGATACACAGTTCTTTACAGAACATTGATGAATCTTTCTTCCCCTTCTAGGAAGCTGCTTCTGACCTGATTCTGGATCATCTCCTTCCTTTCATTCTATTTTAAGATGGGAAAAAGAGGCCTTTATAGACATTTCTGCTAACATCCTTTTTATTCAGCTGTGGGGTGGAGCTGCTCTGGGCAAAGGGAATGTCCTTGGTAGCCACCCACTGTGCAGCACTGCATCTGGACGCTGAAAAGAAAGGTTGTTTCCTAATTTGCAAGCAACAATCATATATTCAGAAATGAAGAAATTCATACTCCACCTAATCCCACGAGCTTCCTCTCTCCCCTGTGGCCTATTTAAAGTTATTCTAGCACTCTTTACTGGACGCCAGCTACTAAGTGAATTACCTTCAAACTTTAGGCCCTTCCAGCAAAGTGGTTGTAAGCAAAGCTGAGGAAAAACTGAGCATGCAGGAACCATTGTTCCTAGTGACTCATGGCATCATTTTCCAGAGTAGCTTTACTAGGGAATTCCAAGGCTCCTCCCTTTAGAGCAGATGGTAGAAATTTTTTTATTTGGCATTGTTATTGTGTAACACCAGCAATCAAGACTGACAGTTTACAGGAAGCTATAGAGACAAGATCCCTGTCACAAAGGCCTCATGTTTTGTGAGAAAATCTCCCACTCTGTGGATCTACTTAGGAGGCAGAGACGGAATTTATTACCAAACTTCCATTGGGTCCTTGGGGAGCCACATTGCTTCTCAGTTAATAACTTAGCAAAACAGGTACCTGGCAAACTTGCCAAAGAGTAGCAATTCCTCTCTAGACTTTTATTTTAAGTAGATTAAGGGCAAGGGTACCACTGGGAGGGGTTTCTTAGTACAATTTATACAGAAGAATTTGCCTTCTTTTGAATGGAATAATTAGCTTCTTAGCCAGGATACAGGGTGTTCCACAAGAAAACTGTACTAATATCCAAGTGGAAAAAGTGGGTAAGAAACCCTTCCTTGTACTCTTAGCTTGAATATTGCAATTAAAGAAACCAAATTTCAATGTGACGGCCACACAGCCAATAACCCATCCTCCTTACTTCCTAAACAGTACAATCATCACTCAGAAGTGCATATATTTTATTCAGATGTCTACTTTTTGCATATAGGTCCATGCGTGACCCTTCTTTGACTGGTTGCTGGGAGGGGTTTATGAACTAATGAAAAGATTGTAGAAAATAGCAACATAAAGTTGCTTTATATATTAATATTGTATAAATCTGATGTGACGTGTGCTTTGAAAGGGGCTTGGGGATTTTTTTTTAGTGATTTCAAATCATGTACTTTAGTTGCAACATCAAGAGGACAGGTCTTGACAAGAGGACAGTGCCTTAAATGGTTAGACTAAACAGGAATTACATTTCGGAAGTTTAATAACAATAGAGGCATCTAGTGGAAGTGTTTGAGGACTGCAGCTGTCAGAGAATGCATCAATGCACAGCTGATTTTCTTGCGTAACTTTTTCCCAGATGGAATTTCATTAACTGAATGACAAATGCTAGTGATGGTTACGTTTTATTTAAGAAGAGGCAAAACTTAAATTTCATGGTATTTAGACACTGTGAGGCAACCATGGTTCAGGAGCCAAGCTGAGGGCTTGAAGTAGGGAGTGCCAGTCTTCCTCTCAACAACAGGAAAAGAAATATCCCGTCCCACTCTCTTATCCAATATTTCAATGGTTAGAGGACTCCACCAGGACATGAGAGAAGAAGTTCAATCTCCTTCTGTGCCTGATAGCACACCTGAACATTTATTACTTCCTATAATTCCCATGAAAGGAGAAGACAACTCAGCAGAAATCTGAAAGCATGTCTCTTCTTGAGCCCGAGAAGAAATGCAAACTGCAGCCAGACTCCAAAGCACACAGAAAGCACGAAGGCCTAGGGCTTGGTGACACGTTCAGCTGCCTTTTAATTTTCCTTTTCCCTTGGGCTGTAGGGCAAAACACACCATAGAAGCAGCTGCAGTAACACATTCAGAACACGTTACAGAAGTGTTGGACTTTTACACACTATGCTGTTAGAAACTTAGCTCCAGACACCTAGCACAGCCTGTTTCTCTGTGATAGCGATAGGGCCTGCTGATAGAGAAGTCATTCCTCCAAAACACTTCACGGTCTGACAAGGGCCTCTTCATAGCTTTTGGTCAATTTGGCTCTACAATACGACTAGAGGAATAAACCTTTAATTTCCAAGGAATGCAAGTTGGGAAGCAGCCAGGTAACTTCAAGCAGTTTACTCCTAGGCTCACAGCGTTTTCAAAATACAATTTTTGAGCATGCTTGAAGTCTATCCATTCATTCCCATAGAAAAACATTAGGTTTAAACAGAGCTTGGATCCTCCCAGTGGGTTTTCAATGTCTAGGCAAATTTCACTTAAAATTTAGGTTAAAATACCAGGTTCATGTTTGCTTATTCTTTATCTTGTTTGAGTGTAGGAATTGATCATAAAGCCTACCCTCAAAAATATAAACCATGATTTTATGACTTCCTTTACTAACCGCACTATCATTTATTTCCACCTCAATTTTTCTTTATGGGGTGCTGTGATAGATTTTTTCCCTGAAACTGCATTGTGGGCTCGGATATGTCATGTCTAATATTTTTGTCCTTTAATTGCTGAATTTGATTAATGATTGCGGGCTGCAACCCAGGCTTTAAACCCCACAGCGCTGCCCACTGCCTTCTCATCGAGTTTTCAAGGAACTTTCTGTTTCTGTTCCTCTCTCACCTGGAATTGACATTTACCAGGGGCCTGAACTTCTAAGCTTGGGGTGCCTGTGGGTGGGGGGATGCAATGCCGAGTGAGCCCTCACTCTAGCCATGGCTTTCACAGAACTAGGTTGGAAAAGACCTCTGAAGTCCAACTTACGACTGAACACCCCCTGTCAACTAAAGCATGGCACCAAGTGCCGTATCCAAGTCTTTCCTTAAACACCTCCAGGGATGGTGACTCCACCACCTCCTTGAGCAGTCCATTCCAATGTCTGATCACCCTTTCTGTGATGGAATTCATCCTAGCGTCCAACCTAAGCCTCTCCTGGTGCAGCCTGAGGCTGTGTCCGCTTGTCCTATTGCTTGTTGCCTGGGAGAAGAGGCCGACCCCCACCTGGCTACACCCTCCTTTCAGGGAGTTGCAGAGAGCGATAAGGTCACCCCCGAGCCTCCTTTTCTCCAGGCTAAACATCCCCCCGCTCCCTCAGCCGCTCCTCACAGGACTTGCACTTCCAGACCCGTCACCAGCTCCGTCGCTCTTCTCTTTATTTTAGGCGGGGGTCGCTGGCGCCTGATGGCGGCACGGGCGGCTCCCCGTTCCTTTCAAACCACACAAGACGAGACTCCCGGAG
>VZTE01001498.1:1463291-1489303 GCA_013397775.1 Eulacestoma nigropectus
AGGCGCTGCCCGGCCGTGGCGGGGTTTGGCCCGGGAGGGCGGCGGTGCCCACCCGTCTGGGACTGCCCGGCGGGGCTCTGTGCGCTGCTGCTGCCGCCCGGACGGCCGCGTGAGCCTTGGCCCAGCACAGTGCAAAGGCCGCGGGTACCCGGCGGCGGACACGGGGCGTGTTGGCAGCTCCGCGTGATGTCTGCCCGCCGTGCCAGGGCAGCCGAGATACGTACTGCTCTGCATACACCTTAGAGGCTCTGGGAATCCTGCTTCTTCAGGGATAGAAGCTTTGTTTTGCCGTCACATCCATAGGCTTCTGGTGAACAGTCTCTCTAGCTGCCTCAGAGACTAAGATATTAAAATCGCTGATATAATACCGCTGGTATCAACGAGAATAAAGAGCTGTATTGTTTTCAAATGTACGCTGGAAGTGTGGAAGCTGGCAGATGTAGATATTTTGGCAGGCTGAGACAGAGAATTGTGGGACAGCTGTGGTCAGAATCTGCGTGATAAACAGTGCAAACATTCCTGTCAAAATGCTCAGGCGTGAAATCATTCGGATTACCGTAGCTAGTGGAAACTGAGGTAATGTGTTTTCCCAAGTAATGTGTACAACGTGGAGCCAGCTATAAGTAGTAGGAACTAGTACTGCTATTTTAGGAATTTTCTTGCATTACTCAGAACATGAACTTGATCTGATAACTAAAATGTGCTTCAGTCTTTCTTAGAGTGCCATAGAAATCAATGCAGGATTCCTTTGTTTTAATAAGATGTTAAGAACCTGGTTCAACCCAGAGAAGCTGCTTGTAACTTGCACAGGCAAAACTCACCTATAATGATGCTTTCAGGATAACTTGGATGTAGGCCTGGACCAGATTTTGTGTTAATGCAGAATAAGGTTCTTCAGTGGAATCCGTCTTTGAAATTACAGGGCAATTCATCTTTTAGGATTTTATTACCTGTGGAATCTAAAAGCTGCTTCAATTTCTTGATTTTATCGTCCTTATTAAACACCTCTGCAGAGAACTGAGAATTGTGTACAGGACACACATTAGGGAAAAAATACACATCCTCAGAGGGCTTGCCTGCACAGACATGTAGGAAGAATGAGGCAAACTAACAAGTGCATGTAATTAATTTCTAGCTGAAGGTCTAGATTCTAGTCAACATTTGGATGTAAGGAGTAGGAAATGTGTGCACAGATATTTCCCATTTAATAGAGAGACCCTCTACTATAGTACTTCTGTGTGAGAAGTTTTGGTCTTTTGCAAGCTCAGCTTCCCTTGTAGTGCCCATATGCTTTGAAAACTACACCCGAGCCACGTTTGCCAGCTGGCAAAGGCAGGTGAGTTTTAGCAGATAGCGGAGTGGATGATGTGCACGGCAAATGGGCAAGAGTGGGGTACTGTACACATTTCCTCCTCTTCATTAGTTCTCCTTACTCTCACTAGAAACCCGAAACTCTTAGTTTTGTTTGTAGAACTGTATGAGAAGAGGAAATGAGCACTCCCCTCTGCTTCTGACACCGGTTATACTCTGGAGCGTGTACTACAGAGACTCCAGATTTCCATGTTCACACACAAGGTCCCCACTGCTCCCTGGGATGGTCAGGGCTTCTCTGTTGTGTGTGATTGCTCCGTCACTTCCTGGTCACAACTTCTGGGAATTCCTTTACTGTGAACAAAGTCTCCCACAAGTTAACGTTCACAGAAATTACTGTAACAAATTGGGTGAATTCTTTTGACTCTGTATCTCCCTCTGGTTACAAGGTAACTCCACAAGGACAACAGACTGTGAAAACGTTTATTTTGTAACTGACATTTGGCGTGTCTGTTTCCAGCTGCTTATATTTTCTTTAAAATAACTGTAAGCTGACCTATGCTTAAGAGTGTTTTGAGGATATTGCACTGTGTTTGCCTAGTTTTCCTTATACAGTGCCTGTCTGACTGCTGCATGGAGCTGCAGATACACCTATGCATGTAAATGTTACTGGCTGAGCTGCTTTCTGCATCCTGGAAAGGAGGACTCTGGTTGTTTACACAGATTAATGTCTGTGTATTAAAAGTTCTAAAGTATATGTTAGTGTGAGCTATTGCTTGCTGAGCTGGTACCATAGTGCTAAATTACAGACAGGAAATCCCAGTGCTGTCTAAACAGCTGATAAAATTGAAAGAAGATGATGGTGATCCTGCATCAATCCCTGTAGTTACAAGCAGTGTCTGGATCAATTCGGGATAAAATTCATGTAATTAATCGTTTTCACATGCTATAATATAGTTAAATGAATCATCCCTTACTCTTAATGTAGACAGGGGTAGTGACCTGTATTACTGACAAGAAAAGCTGAGCAAAACTACTTAGAAGTGTATTAGAGAAGTGCTTTTTCTTACTTTTTTCAGAAAAGACTTTGTGCATGCTTGTGCTTAGAACGCTGATACTGTAGGTTTTCTGTTAACAACAGATTTGCCATTGTGATGTTTGCAGTGAGCACATGCACAATCCACATTTCATGCAGGGTGGTAGTTCCATGAAGCCTTTGTGTTTCTGCCTCCTAGGGGGCATAAAGTAATGGGGTTTGTTTACATTTTTTTTGCCCTTCCAAACTGGAAAATACTAGCAGTGAAAATTAGATAAATTATGAGTAAGTAGTTTTATTCCAAAAATATTTTGTATTTTCTAATCCTGTGCTAGATGGAGGGTTGTAATGGAATTTTACTTTTGCATATCCTTTTTTTGTTTTCCATTAATGAAGAGGTCACCAGAGGTTTGTTAGTCATGGCACTAGTAAGAGGATATGTACAGCCAGAGAGTGATGCAGAGCTCATTGAGAGTGATGATGAGCTCATTGTCCAAGCTGCCAGTTCAGTTGTCTTCCTTCATGTTAAATCAAAACCAGAAGTAGTATAAAGTAATCCATAGTTATTTGTTATGTAAAGTACTGTCTGGCATCATAAGTAATATTATAATTGGTATTATTTCACAATATGATTCAGAGTAAATGATTTTTTTTTTCTTTTAACTGCTATTGTTATTGCCCCTCCTCCTCCCCAAGAGGGGCCCAAATAGCAAAATGGCAAAAAATTCAAGTTCCTATCAAATATTAACTCGAAGCTCACTGTAGTCTTTTGCAGTGTATAATGTAGCACCCTTTTGAGTCCTAAGTAACAGCAGCAGAGTAATGTGCAGTTATTGACAAATACTGCACACTGGTGATTAATTTCTGTTTTACGGTTTGGATTTTGTTTGTGTGGAGCAGTGTTTGGTTTTTGTGGGCCTTTTTTTTATTTTGCAAGCATTAGTGTTGAAGTGTGAGAACCAGGAAATACAGGATGTTTGGGACAGTGTGTTACAAACAGATAAAAAATGATACTTTTGTGGTCTCCAGACAGTCCCGCTTCATGCTTAAGGATGATCTGTGCAAAGAGTCTGCAGCTTCTGACTTTGTGCAGATATTTAAAAGATCTCAAGCTTCCTGAACCTGTTTGATATTAGCTTTGTAGGGCAAACCAAGCAATTTTAGATAAAGCAGGCTTCTTTCCAGCTTCACAGCTGATTCTGAACTTGTAACTTTGTTTTCATAGGTTCAGCACATCAAGACAAACACTGATGTGGATTCCAGACTCATTTTTTTCCAGGTATTTGTAATATATCATCACATTTAACAAAGACGGATTAAACAAATATTTATGTTCTCAATTTATGTTGTAAATAGTATCTTTATTAGTGTCCTTAATGCTTTTCTCCGGCCATCTCAAGCAATGGGACAGATTCATTTGAAATAAGGTGTTATCCAAGGGGCATCTTATTGCTTGAATGTAGCCATGGCAGCTTATATGTGCTTGAGTTTTTGAGTATTGAGGAGTTTTATAAAAACATGTGGAATATTGTGGAAATAACCTCCAATTTTGCAGGAAAGGGGCAAGCCACTGGCTATGACTCTCTTACTGATTGTGAACATACTGGCCATATGCATTAGCACTGCTTGTAACATTTTTGGTTTGGTTTGGGGGGTTTTTGAGTCATTGCTCTACTCTGAGTTAACTCAAAGTTTTGAGGATTTTAACTTGTGACACAGGAGCTGTTGAATTATTGAACATTCTCCTTTTACGTCACTGCCTTTACTACTTCTGCAGGTTTGTATTTTGTTTTGCAGCTGCTGTACCTCTATCACCCCAGTTAATCCTAAACCCACAAAGGAAAATGTAAATGCTGGCAATTTTGCTTCCTTACATTTAATTTTTATATTCTAGACTTCTTTCCCAATAAAAGCCTGGCAGCTGACATATGCAGCATTTCCTGTTCCTATTTTACTGAAATGTTCAGATAAATGAAATGCCAGGGAAATGTCACCTTCTTTGAGGCATGCAAGGAAAGGCACAAGGAGGAAGTCTCACGCTATTCTCTCAGCACTAAATATGCTATCTAAGGAGGTTGTTCTGAAAGTTATCTAATACTGGAAAATCTGAGATAATTGTCATCCAGAATCCAATGAAAGCTCTTGGTGTCCATCTTACTTGTAAAATGGGATTTTGGCATTGTGTTTTATATGGATCTGGAGAAAAAGTATTTTAATCTGATGAGAGAAAACTTTTGAAGTAAAATTGTGTAAAAATAGTTCATCTCATTTTTGCCCAGTAAGTCCTTGCAGACTGGGTTGTTTCCTTTTCCTTTTTGCTTCAGCAGCTTTTACCAATTTAACCAGATTTTAACAAACTACACAGCCCTCTAAGTGCCTGGGAAAACTTTTTCATCCTTTCAGGCTAGGCCTTGTGTCTATTTTCTTTGGGAATCTGAAGGTCCTTATGATGCATTTCTCAGCCTTTCCTTAGTTGTGCGTACACTGCTCCATTGTTCAGGAGAGATGTTTTTCTCCTCCCGCACTCTGGCTGTTTTCTTTGCTCAGATACACTGTGTTGCCAAAATGTAACCAGCGAGAGCTCACTGACCCTGAGTGTTGCTATCCTGTGTTTGTGTCGGTACATTTCTGAGGGACATCTAATGAAGATTTCCTGTTTTTCAGTTTGCTGAGTGGAAGAATTTCAACACTAAAGGATGAAACTGGTGCTGTGAGTAATGAACGTGCTATAACTCATTAATTCAATGTTATACTTTTGGTTAGGTTCTTTCCTACAGCGTTTTCACTGTGAGTGCTAATGGAATTACACTGCCTGAATCAGCCTAAACTTTCATCAAAATTAGTGACATCTCTGGCTTTCTGAGTTCTCATCTTTGTTTCAAGCTAAGTGAAACTGGAACAATGTACATATTTCTCTGCTAATTCTGCATTGTACAGGTAATGCAGAACCAGCAACTCTGCTTTTCTTAAGCAGAGAAAATGCTAATTGCTGTATTGTAGGGAGGTGTAATTTTCATTAGATAGGCATTGCATATGTAGTTGAGTAATCCAACGTGGAAATGTAGCTTTTTTTTTTTTTTTTTATAAAAACATGTAGCAAAATGGCCATTCCAGTCTGTGGATATGATATTCTTAAATGGGAAACTATAGTTACAGTAATGTTGTTGAGTGATAGTGAGGCACAGAAGTAGTTTGCTAAAAGTGTAGAGGTAGTTTTGATGGTAATTGAATTTTAAAAAGTCTAAACCTCTCCTGAGATCTTATTAGAGTTAGTGCATATTGAACACATGCTAGAAAGTGAAAGCATTCATTGTCCTTTGTGGAGATGAGAACCTAAAGAACAGATTTATTCAGTGCCATCTATTTTCAACAGTGTTTGTATGTATTTCCTTTAGGAATGTTAAATTAATGGATAGTAGAATAATGAGAACAAATAAGAGGCTCAAATCTTTGGGTTTTGTTTGTCTGCTCACTACCTCATCTTCAACTCCTCCTTCCCACATTCAGCATAAAATAGCACTTTAGTTGATGGTTGTTCCATAATAGTACTCAAGTACAGAAGTTTTTCTTTGCAGATATTTATTGATCGAGATCCAGCAGCATTTGCACCCATTTTAAATTTTCTTCGCACAAAGGAGTTAGACTTACGGTAAGAAGTTCTAATTATTTCAAGTGAAAATTAGTTCAATCAGAAGCATTAGAAACTTTTCCAAATGAGAAATATTACATTTTACTTATCTGGTTGGGTGCCTGGTATATGGCTGAGCTCCCTCAGACGTGGGGCCATGTCTAGAGTACATGTATGTCGTGGTGGAGGCAGAAATGGTGACCTTCTATTTTGCTAGTAGATTCTTGTAATTTAGACCACTTCTTGCAGTATATTTCTTTATTGTTTCTATATCTTTATTTTAATGAAAGTTAAGTCGAATTAAGATCACTTTGAAATCTCAAGCATCAACATTTTGAATGCATTTTGTGGTAATTCTGTAAACCGTTAAGTAGCTTGATATTTAGATTGTGTAATACCCAGTTATATGCAGGCATTTATATTCAAGATGTTGACTCACTTTGTTCTTGTTGGTTTTGTTTTGTTTTTTTCTATTTCTGTAGGGGAGTGAGTATTAATGTTCTCAGGCATGAAGCTGAATTCTATGGAATCACTCCTCTAGGTAACTTTTTTTTTCTTAATGTGGGGTCATCTTATATTTATTACTGTAGTAATAGTGCACTGACAAACCCCTAACAGTTGTAACCCTGAAGGGTAAAGGTTGTTTTTTTTTTTCAAAGTAAAAGTTTTCAAAAACAGAAGGATATTTGAGATAAGGTAATATTTTCAAGGAAGTGAAAGCTGTGGTCATATCTGGGTTTCCTCCTTAGTGAGAAGATTGCTACTATGTGAAGAACTGGAACGCTCATCGTGTGGCAGTGTCCTTTTTCATGGCTACCTACCTCCTCCAGGTATTCTTGTATTCATGGCCTGATGTTGCTTGCAGTCACTTGCTGCTTTAGTTTGTGGGGATGATTGGCTGAGGTGGTTACCCTGGCTGCCAAACCGTCCCGAGAAAGCCTTCCTGTGGAAAGCTGAGGACAAATGGTTGAACATTATTGTGATTAAAACCCAAGACTTGCATCTCTGTGCCGTCACAAACAGCATGTTTAGAGTACTGGGCAGGGGGTGTGGCATGTTAGTACTAAGCAGGCTGTGTTTGGTTGTAGCCTAGAGCAGAGGTTCTTCAGGAGCCTTTCAGTTTAATGTCATCAGCATGAGGTGCTTTCTTCTTTCTGAACGTAGTTACCTTGGGTGTCCTACTGCCTAGGTGACAAATCATCACTTATGAGCTTTCCTTACCAATATGAGTACCTGTTAGACTTTTTTAATTCTCTGTAGAGATGAGCACAGTTCATGTATTAACCTGAAGTCTAAAGGATGTCTAGCCAATTATCGACAAGTTTTCTGAAGATAATTCCTTAAATTGTGAATGTCAACATAGAGCAAAAGCATTTTCTATATTTTCTCATGTTTCAGTGTTACAGTATAGCCCGTTTCTTATAGCAGATAAATTAAACTTTTCATCAAAATGCACAGGTGTTAATCCTGTATTTTGAAAGTGAACTAATATCTGTTATATTGCTAAAGTTTAAAGAGGGAGACAGACAAAACTTCTTCTTTTTCTTTTTAATAGGCATTCCCAGCCGTAAAATAAATAATACTACTGGGCCCCCGACTGACATCAGAACGGGTCAGACTGAGAGTGGGATGCATGGAGGTGGAGTCCAGCCTATGCTTGCTGGTACGGGGGAAGGTACAGTCAGACTAGGTGAGGAGTGTCAGCTTTAAAACCAAAGCGAATTGCAAAGATGATTGTCTCTGGGAAATAAGAACTGTGTGGCTGTATCTGGTTTAAATCTGCTATTCTGTGTTTGCCTTGTTAAAATTGCTGAATACTTAGTTAAACACTACTCCCTATACAGTATTGAAGGCTCACTGCTGCACAATCCAGATATGAGGCTTGAGAGAAAGGCAAATCAAAGTTCTTCATGCAGTCTTAGCATGGCCCCTTAGACAAATGCCTTACACTGTACTAAAGCCATAATAAAACCAGAAAGCCACTGTCTCTGGTCTTTGTTCAGGCCTAATTCCTGTTCTTCCGCCTCTTTCTTGCTCATGGTGCCTCTCTTGCTCTGCAAGAGTTGAGTTTTAAGAGTAAAGGTAGTCTTCACAGGAAAATTGTTAGTGAGATAGACCTGAATTCTGTAGTTTTCCAGCTTTTGACTTTGCAAGCAAAATGATGCTGTTAGAAGTGCCATATTTCTGTCATAATCCTGTAAATTGTAGCAGTGTTAGGAAAATCTCGAGTATGTTAAAGGTGAATCTATGTAACATAAAATAAGGATATGATTTGCTGATTCTTCTTAGTGAGCTGCTGTAGGTTTGGAAGCAGTCAGTGCTGGGGAAAATGAGGTAGAAGGTGCAGTCTGCAGTCATTAGCTCTTTAGTATACCAAGGCTGTGAGGAGCAATACTGCTAACTAGAATGTTGCTGAAAATATTTCTTGAGAAACTTAATTATCAAAGTTTCTGTTGCACATCCTAGAAGAGAGCTCTATCCTGTTATAGATGTCTTTGCTCATCTAATACTCATCACTTGCCTGACTTCAGCTTTGTTGTTTTTAGGATTTCCTGTGGACCCACGGAAAGTCCTAATAGTAGCTGGCCACCACAACTGGATAGTAGCTGCCTATGCCCATTTTGCTGTTTGCTACAGGTATGAATAGAGTTGCTTGTCAGGTTACAGGAATCTAGAAAAAATATGATCATTGGCTGAAAGCAAAGCAAAAAGTTTACTCTGAAATAGCAGCAGATAAATGCATTCAGTCTGATCCTTTAAATATGAGTTGTTGCTTTTTTCTGTGAAATAAACTGCTTGATAGGAACTCAGATTTTTCTGCTTTGATGTCAGTTCTTGATACTGTTGTAAAACTTGCAAATTAACTCCAATAAGACTGCTTCAAAATCCTGTTTTAAAGCAGGCTTTTAAATGAAAAATTAATTTTAAAGTTTTTCCTGCTGTGGGCTTGAAAACAGTCTGTGAAGTTACAGTATCAAGGAAGTTGAAACAGTTAATGAATATTTGCTACATAATTTTGCTACTTTGTCTTAAACTTCAGGGTTTTTTGCTGAGCAAAACTGTTAAACACTTGCTGCTTCACTCGGATGGCTGAAAAAGATCTTCGGTGTCTTGAAAACAAACTGGCTATTTTTTAAGATCAGGTGAACATAAGCAATATCTCCATATTACAGAGCTGTTTTTAGTTCACCCCTCCTAGTCTTGATTTAATTGGCGGCTGTCTTTTGGATGGAAAGTAATGTTTGAACAGGAGCTGTTGCCCAGACCAATCTAACGGGGCTGTCATACTGTGGTTCAGAAATAGAAGGGCGAAGAGAGTAATGTGAACAGTTTCTTTCTACTTACTGCCAAGCTAAAGCCATAGTTTGCTGCCTTATTCAGTCTCTAGAATACTAACTCAGTTGCTTAAACTTTGTAACTTAAGTCACATCTAACTTGCATTCACCTCTGCGAATTTTTTTGGCCTTAATTTTTATTAAATGTGGCTTCTCTTGTTCTGCTTAATGTTTTTGTTTTCAATTATGCTTCATATGGCCTGACAGAGAAAGAGGCAATGATTCGCAACTGGTTTTGTGTTAATTGTCTCCTTCTTAGGATTTTATCTCTGACTGTTTTCCTTGCCTGCTAGCTCACTTTAAGTGAAAGATTCTGCCTCTTTCCTGCTGGGCAAACTACATAACAAGACATCATTTTAATATTGCCATTAAAATGATGTCATTAGTGATGCTTTAGATGAACCATGTCAGACTTAAATGGTTGCTGAGAGAGGGTGCAGGTCAACATGCCAGTTTGAAGTGCTGCTTTTCTTCACAGAGACTCAAGGTAGCAGTCTTGTATTTTTTTTTCTTTCAAAACTTGAAGGGACTCTAGGAATACAGTGGTGGAATTTCCCCTCCTCCATTCTTCTACAGCAATGTACAGTGCATCTTAATGACTTTTTTTTTTCTTTTGAAGTATGACAGAAGTTTTTAAAATTGGATCATAAGGTTTGCAAGAATGAATGGAGCCAAGACAAAGTCTTGCTATTGCAATTGTGCTCTTAAATCTCTTCACTACAACTTCTGCATGTTGTATGTGTAGAGCATGGTAATCTGGGGTGTTTCAGCTCCAAGCAGAATGCAATGCTGAGGTGAAATAATGGCAACAATGCTAAAAAGTACCCATCTTTCTGCTTCTAATTTTGACATTTCTATAATTTGACTGCAGAGATGTAGTCTGCTTTAGCTCCATTGCAAAGTATCTAAATTATTGCCTGAAGTTGTCAGATAAATTGTGCTGACACCATGTAAGTCTTTAGAATGCACAGGGAAATGATTCTTTAAAAATAAAATTTACAGTTAATTCAGTACTATCTGCTTACAGTATACTATAAACAGAAAATGTGGCTGGAGAGCAGACCTTTGTGCTAAAGCATGATTGGATTTCTTGCATGATATATAAGGAGTATTAATAGAGTTTTCTTCTAAAGTCTTATGCTGAACCTCATTATCTAGCGTTTGTCTAGCCCAGGCTTTTGGCTTCATCTTATCACTTCTCTGTCAGATATGCTTATATGAAGGAAAAGTCCAGCGCAGTATTCCAGTAGCTGCAGAGCACTGAAATAATATGCAATATCAGACTTCAAAACAGGAAGAAGTGCAGCTCTTGTAGACTGAAGTTCTTAACTAGAATTTGAAGCTTTGTGGCTTGGAGTGTAAGACTGAATCATCCACACTGGCTCAGGATTAGTCTGGGCTGTCTGTTCCTGAGTCTCTGACATCTGCTCCCTGTTCTCCCCTTTGCCCTTCCAGAATCAAAGAGTCATCTGGGTGGCAGCAGGTGTTCACCAGTCCTTATCTGGACTGGACTATTGAGCGAGTGGCTCTCAATGCCAAGGTGGTTGGAGGACCTCATGGAGACAAGGACAAGATGGTTGCAGTTGCCTCGGAGAGTAGCATTATCTTGTGGAGCATTCAAGATGGTGGTAGTGGCAGTGAAATTGGTAACTATAATTACCTCTTTTGTTTTTTCTTTTGTGTGTGTAGTTAGAAAGAAGCCTGAGACCTTGTTCTGAGGTACGTGTAATTTGTAGTGTTCAGTATTCACTTCCACAGATTGACAAAACAAGCTGTAGTACAGCAACCTGTTAGAGTATACTAACTTTCTTCAGTTTGCACCAGGAATCCTGTCTCAAAATCAAAGAGATGAAGAATAAAAGAAGAAGAGAGAGTAACCAATTTTACTGAAGAGATAGTAACCAATACTTACTGTTCAGTTTGAGGTTTTTGTGTAAAAATCCAAAATAAGAGTTAAAATTTTCCTTAGACTTGCATTTGAAACTAGGCCATAACACAAAGGAACTAAGCTTTGGAGGTGGAAACCTACAGATAAAAAGAGGTTCTGCTCTTTCCTTTGTGTTATTAAAGCCACATTTTTATATAGAGATGATGAAAGTACTTCAGTTCTCTGTTAAATGTGGTTCATAAATGGAGTTTGGAAGATGAAAATTTCTTGAGTTTATAACTTGGGTGTCAGGGTAGGAAAAAAGCCCACACTATTCCTTTTAGCATGCAGGAATTACTGCTTACACACCTTGGCACTGAAGGACACACAATTGTAAGCTTTAGAAACAGCAAGAAGACATTTCCAGAAGTAAATATTCTCTGGTACTGATGTGATGGCTTGTCTGAGTCATTGCTGTTCAAATACAGGGCAAATTTGGGAGACACTGAAGGGAATGGTATTTGGAACTTCCTCTAGCCTAATCCCTGATGTTTGAATAACCACTGCTATGCCAGTAATGTCTGTTTCCTCTGGCAGTGGATACTGCTAACAAAGTATGACAGCAGTCTGGTTATGTGAGCACTTTTCTCTGAAACTTAATGCTGAGCTAATTTGTTATTAGATGTATCTCCATAGTTGAAGCCTTGAGAATTATAGTGGCCATTAATTAAAGTCGAAATGACCAAATTCAAGTTTTGACCCATGTACCTTTAAAGAAGAGCTTACATGACAGATTCTCAGGCAATTTCTAGCTATGTTAATGAATGTTGTTTTTTTTTTCCCTGCATGAATATGTGCAAACACTGTCATATTTGAAGATGGGGAAAGGCAAAGGTCTTGTATGAGCTGTGTACTGCTCTTTTACTTGTCACTCGTGGAGATCTTATATATAATCATGGTCAGCAAAATGGAAAAGGAGATTCCATTGTATTAAAAAGATACAAAAGGTGTGTCTAACAGTTGAGTATGAAATTATCTCTATTAAACACAATGAGTATTTATCGTACCCGAGAAGCCTTTTCTTCTCTTATGCTCATGTTGACTGAATCTCAAGGACAGGCAAGAGTTGGTGTGACAGCTGTACTCCTGTTACAGGCATTGCTTTAAGCACTGCGCCATTACATTCCTCCTGCAATATCTGGTTTCAATTAGCTGCTTGTGTTACCTTGGGATTTGCAGTAAGACACAAGAAGCAGCATCTTGGATTTTTTTAAATCAAGTGCAAAGGGACACAAAAAACCATACGTAGACTTTTATTTCAAATCTAAACTCTAAAATATGCCAGTATCGTTAAAGTTCAGATAGCTTAGACTATGACTGAAAAAGCAACAAAACTGAAGCAAGGACTTTTGCTAAACAGGCTGTACTGCATTGAAGTGACACTGTGAAACAGAGCAATTGCCACTTGGGGCAGGAGGAGGGAGGAAGCAGAGAGAAAGTGCCTACAGGATGAATTTCCCAGTCAGGCTGACATTGACCAAAATGTACTGCTGTTCCTTTGGATAAGAGGTCATGTTGATTGGTTTAAAAAAAATGGTTGTGTTTAATAGTAATAACTTGATAACTTGAATGTAGCTGTTTTGTTTCCTTGTAGAGACAAATGCTTGCAGTGCTGCTTTGTGCTAGAGATACAGTACATTGCTGTCATCTTGTGAAAGAAACTGCTTGTTCCAAACAGTTGCTGGAGCCTGGCGACACCATCCCCAGCAAATTGTGTGGGCTGGCATCTTTGTGATAGAGCTCTCCCAGAGCGCTTTCTTCCCTTTCAATATTACTTACACAAGACACTGCTGCTGGGTTGCTGCTGTAAGCAGTATTTTACTGAGAGGGACCCTTAGGACAAGAGCCTGTCATTACATATAGTGTTGTCTCCCCTGTGGACAAGTCTCAAGATTGTTGAGCCTAAGCAGGACTGACACTTCAAATTCCTCCAGACCATTCAAGCTGTCTTCCTTGATTTCCTTGAACATCATCCTTCTCTGGAGTAATCAATTCTAGTTGTTTCTGTGGATTTTTTATTACTGCCTTTTTCACGTGGCCTGTACTGCTGAATCTTACCTGCATTGAATGATTGTACTTTGCCCTGGGAAATGGTTTAGCACCATAATTAAAACAACTTCCTGAAATTCCTTCTTGGGTATTACAGAGGGCTGATTCTTGTGTGGGAATGACACTCTATTCGAATTTGTCCAAAACAATGTTGAGGAATTTTCCAGCTATTGGATACCCTTGTTTTGACAACATCTATCTGCTGCAGTTAAGGTATACTAGTGAGAAGTAATATAAATATGTAGAGTGAGCAAGATGGAATAGGAAACTTATGTGTGAAGCTTGACACTTTGGTGTCGTAATGTATCCCCAGTACTTTTGTACTTACCAGGCAGAAAAACATAGCCTAGAATTATTTACAAACCAAGTTAATTGCAGGGCCAGTTTGCTGGACTTATTAGCTGGCAAACTTGGAAATTACCTCAGACCTTTTGAGTTTGCTGTAACTTTTAAATTCATGGACAATAAGTAGTGCAAAATGTAGTATGCTATCCAAGTTTGCAGTTCAGTTAAAGTTATTTATGTTGGATCTATGATGAGACTTGGAAGCTCTAAAGAAAGGATCAATTTTGTGGAAGGCCTCAGATGTTAAGGTCAGCTACAACCACAGCCATCGATGCCTGTCAGGCTCTGCACTGTTTTGATTTTTATGAAGTGAAATGTTGTTGATGACACATTTCCTTTACTTGGAAGGCCAGCATTTGCTGGTAAGGTTTATATTCCAAATTTGAATAGTATGTAATGATTGGTGAAACTGCTTCCCTTCAAGTTTTAATAGCCTGTTAGCCTGTGCTCTCTGCTCATTGGACTGCAACCAAACTAAAAGATCTGGAGATGGAAAGAGAAAGAAAGAAGCAGGCTTTTGCAGGATGCTTATTTTTCTGAGTTACAGTATTTCTGCTAAAAGAGGAATTAGAATGCATTCAAGTAGGGTCAAATTTGAGTTGTTAAGTCTTATCCCAAGAATAAGGCTGAAGCCTTGTAGCCATATTTAGTTCCTCAAATACATTTTAAAAATATTTTTGCTTGACTGGACTTAAAAAAAAAATGGCATCAAGAACTTGTAATGTTTTAACAGGTAATTGCAAACTAGTATGGCACAAATTTGTAAACCCCTTGGAATTATTGCTTCTTAAATGATGCTTTATAGTCACAGCTAAAAAAAAAACCAAACCACAAAACAGCAACAAAAATTCATGCTTGCTGTGATATATTTTTTAAATTTATTTGAAGGCCATTTGAGAACTTGATGGCTGTAGAAGAATGTTTGTATATTTCATAAGGACTCTCCCAGCTTCTCTTGCCTCCTTTCTCCTTTCCAGATAATGATGGTATTAGCAGAGATGACATCACACTGCCATTTAATGGAACCCAGTTTGCTGCATGCATGGTGCCTTACCTAGCTCACTGCAAACCCAGTTTTGGCTGTTCTTTACTTGCTACTGGAATAAATGTGATGTGATAATAATGGAGAGATTCCATTGTTACCGTGTTTTTCTCTTTATTTTAGATGAGCTTCACAGCCTCTTCATTTTTTTGTAGGAGTGTTCAGTCTTGGAGTCCCTGTAGATGCTCTCTTCTTCATTGGCAACCAGTTGGTGGCTACAAGCCATACAGGGAAAGTGGGAGTATGGAACGCTGTGACTCAGCATTGGCAGGTCTGTTCAATTCAATTTTCCACATCATTTTTTTACAAGCTGGTATGTCTTTCTAGTAAAAGGAGAATAAAATAATCTAATAGCATGTGGGAAATGCTCATCATAGTGCTTTCAGCCCTGACTTGTGTTATCGAGTTTATCACCTGGGTATTGTGCCTGTGAGCAGAATGTTGACTTGTTTGGTGCTACTACCAAACCATGCTTTTTAGGCTTTCAAATCAAAGGATGTGGTGTGATTTGGGGTAATAAATGTCAAGTGCCAATATATCTAAACTTCCTTATGGATTACTAACTTTGTAAAAATTCACTAGGATCATAGGAAATAAAATTGTGGGGAATGTGTGACAGCAATGTCTGGACCATCTGAAAGAAGTAAAAAACAAGAAGGCAGTCTGGTGTCTGAGGATCTCCATAGCTGCTTTACAGTGGGAGACTTCTTCAGCAGAAGAACACATGATTATACTTTAAAGCTGTCTGTCTTGTGTGTGGATGCTTCTGGCTGCACTGATTTGATTCCTGTTGTCAGAATGCACATTAAATAGAGAGATCCCTGGAGTCAGTACGAGTCTGAGAAACAGCTGAGCATTCAAATAACAAAGCTTGTAACACAGCAAGATGTACACCTTTGTGGCACAAAACCTGGATGCAGTAACAATCCCAAAAATGCCTTGCAAATCTCAAGAGGCAGAACTGACCTGAGGTTGCTGCACTGTTTGCTGACTGAGTTCTGATTTGACTCTTATGTGACAGTACTGGTAACAAATAGCACAGGTAAGAGGTGTGGGATAGCACTGTTTCTGCAGCAGACATGTTAGCATGGCCTTGAATTAAACAAAACATTCTTTAAAGTTCTACTGATGCCTTGCAAAATCTTCTGCTAAGAGACAACTTAATGCTATGTAGCAAGCTGGTGTTTAACAGTATTTTCTAAAGGAGCAAGTAATAAATAAAAACTGATGTCCCGTTCATCATCTGTGTTTCCAGGGGAGCCACAGAAATCTTTCTGATCACCTGAATAGTTCCTCAGTTTGACTGACTATTCCTTTGGTGAAAGCATTTCTTATTGAAGAGTAGAAAATCTTTGAGAGGCTTATATGCCAACATGTCTATAAAACATTTTGGCTGGTTTTTTTTCAAGAGGATGAGAATAGCTCCTTTTATAAACATACAAACAAAATCAAAAAACAAAACGTATCAAAACCCACCCACATAAAACCAAACCAACAAAGAAAAAACCCAAACCAATACCGTTTCAAGGTGCTTTCTGTATCGTGGGGTCTTTTGTTAGTAAAAAAAGCCAAAACAACCCACAACTGTCTTCCTGTAGATCTTCATCTCCCTTTAGAACACACTCTTTTCTTGAAGAACCCCTAAAGGTGTAAAGTGGCAGGGCTGATCTTAAAATTCCTAGTGAGAATATCTGATATTTAACTGACTGCTTTCCATGAGTTGCCCACAGCTCTGGACTTAAGGTGCAATCATACTTGCTTCAGTGAGAGAAGTTTTTGTAGAACAGAGCATGCTGATTCCCCATTTCAGAGCAAGAACTTTGTCTTCTTTCAGGCTGATGTCTTTCTAAGTTCTGCTTTAAGGAGGCTTAGTTTCTGCAAATCTGTTCTTCCCTATGTGGTGATCTCTGATGTATTACACCCTGAAGATGTAAATCTGATCTCTGCACCTGATTGGTTCTTGCATATTCTTCCCTTCTTGGAGATTTGAGCAGACTACTGAGGTGGTTTCCCTGGTACTTACTCCTCTGACAGTGTTTCAGTTGCATGCTACAAGGAAGAGGAGGAGGGTGTGGGTGCTAGATACATCAGTAATGAAATTCTTCGCCAAGAGAGCTTAAAGGAAGCAGAATATTAAGTGCTATAGATTAAGAGGTAACATAAAGCAGTAGAGTGTGACAGAAAATCCTACTCTGCAAAGTGAGGATTCTCACTGGCCATGCTTTTTTACCAGTGACTGTTACACAGGGTTGCTCCATTTCCTAATGAAAGTTCACATCTTGGCAGATGGCAGCTGCTGAATCGTCTCTGGTGTTCCTATCTGCTGCAGAAGGAAAGAAGATAATGTTTACAGTATGTTTTAGGGGCTTACAGCCATCCTTAAGTTAGGAAGGGGTACTGGTTTAGAGTCTGAGCTCTTTGCAATGTGGGGAGGTTTCTTTGGTTGGTTTGTTTTGCTTTTATCCAACTGATTCATTGTAAGTATTTTGCAAATGATTTTTCAAGTCTCTGTAGCAATTGGAAGGATGCTGCTGGTCAGAGAGAACTTAGGCTGAAATGTTCATGAATTAGTGTTCAATGTACATTAAGTGAACTGACTGAATGAAACATATAGAGTACAGGACAAATACCATGACACTGTGCATGTTTGAGTGCTCTGGATAAAATGGCTTTTGGCTTTTTCTTCCCCGGGGCTGAAGCAAAAAATTACTTGAAATAAGAGATCTTACCTAAGATAAGCTAAACTTTTTCTTTGCTTGAGATCTCTGTCTCACTTAAAGGAATAAGCACTCCTTTTAATTCTAGAGGGCAAAGAAAGGGCATGTGTAATCCCTCACCTTGAGTTGTAGACCAGTAACTAAAATATGACAGGGCTGTCTTCCAGTTTACTTGGTGTGGTTATGTGTTGGAAGTGAGAAACTGTAATGGAACAAGAATTTTTACCCCTCATTATATATCTGCTAGTGGCAGCGGGATACAAAACTTGGGATAAAAGAAAGCATAGAGAGGTAACATCTAGTTCCTTGGTCCAGAAATCTCCTAAGGACTTGTCAGAAATGGAAGAAGGGAGAGGACAGAAAGGGTGAAATACAGTCACTGGCATATGGGAAAAAAATCCACTTTTGAAGATGTGGTTTAACTGCAACTCTCTAAGCTCTGTTCCTTCACACAGAGAAGGATCTTCCAGAGCAGTTGTGCTGATTTGTCTGCATGTGTCTGCTGAGCTCCAGGACTTCAGATCCAGTTTGGTAGAGGAACACGCAGCACTTCAGGAATGCCATTGTAGGTGCAAGTGTGTGCACAGTGGCTTCAGTCCAGTACCAAACTCAAGTGATGTTCAACAAAATATATGAAAAATGTCTGAAAACTGAGGAAGTAGCAACCTAAATTCTTGATTTGATTATTTTTTCTTTTCTGTATGCACTAGGTTCAGGATGTTGTTCCTATCACAAGCTATGATACTGCTGGGTCTTTCCTGCTGCTGGGCTGTAACAATGGGTCTATCTACTATATAGGTAAGAAATGGGAGCAGGGTGGAATAAAAGGGAGTAGTACTGAGCAGCTTTTTTGTTACACTCTTTAGTTGATTTAAGTTGCATCAGAACAACTCTGTCTAATGAGATTAATAAATGTCTCCTCCCCACAGACATGCAGAAGTTCCCACTTCGAATGAAAGACAATGATCTTCTTGTGACAGAATTGTACCATGATCCTTCCAACGATGCTATAACAGCTCTCAGTGTCTACCTCACACCTAAAACAAGTCAGTATTCTATCACTGTCTCTTCACTGAGAGTCTGTTAGAAATGTGCTTTTTTTTTCATAGCAGGATTACACAAGGTAGCCCTTGATGTAAATTAAGAATTTTTTTTCATTTAATCACCTTCAAATGAATGATGAACACTAGGCATAGCTGTTTTCCCTCACACCTGTACACCTGAATAAATAGGTATAATACTTACAGGTATTCATATATCAATGCTTGTGCCTAATGTATCTTGGTTGGTTTTAAGCCTTTTGCACAAGAGAAGCACTTAAATTATGAATTGTATTTGCTGAAGTAGTTTGTGCTGAACTGGGTGAGGGGGAGACACAACCTTGCTGTTGTGTCTAACTTTATAACCAATATAGTAAGAAACATTTCCATATGCAGTTGGATGATGCTTGGCTATTGTGTCTGTGCACCCTTTTGTAATCATGGTGCAGTTATCTTTTAAATTAAAAGAGAAACAATAGCAACAACAAAAACCCAAAGCAAAGTAAAACTTAAAAAAGCCCAGACTGGGAGAAAGTGGTTACTCACATAATAATATTGATACCACAGTGACTTTTTAAACTGTAGTTCTTCCCGTTTTGCTTTGCTTTCCCATTTGCCTCCAACTATGGCAATAAAATAAATAGCATGTGGCACATATAGACCATATCACTGTGAGCAGTGCCAAAATAGCTGATCATATGACTAGCCATTTCTTTTTTCATTTTCAGGAGGGAGAAGAGAATGGGAAAGAAGGCTTTTGTTAAGACAATGTTGAAGCATGTAGTATGGAATTGCTACAACCCTTGGGGATATTTTAGTTGCAAAATGCCCTCCCTGTTTATGGGAAAATAATGAGTAAACAGTGTTTAAAAACTGTAGCTTTCTTACTGTGGAAGCTTGGAAATACTGTTTTCTACTGTCTCCTTCCCTGGCCCCTAGTAAGCAAAGCTTTCATTCCTGGGGGAACAACTGTGTTCTTGCTTGTTTTAGGTGTAAGTGGCAATTGGATTGAGATTGCATATGGCACCAGCTCTGGAGCAGTGAGAGTGATTGTACAGCACCCTGAGACAGTTGGGTCTGGCCCTCAGCTCTTTCAGACCTTCACGGTTCATCGAAGCCCTGTCACGAAGATCATGCTCTCAGAGAAACACCTCGTGTCAGGTAAGGTGTGCACAGATGTGGATTGGTGGTTCTCCCCTCCTCCTGAGCAATGCAGTATTTGTATGCTATGCTCTATAACTTGCATTGTTCCCACATGTAATACAAATGAGTTAGACAGATTTGGGGGCAGGGGAAGGGCTAGACTTGCTTGGATCCTCATTCTTAAAATAAGCATACTTCAAAGCCTTTAGCAGTTGAAAGGCACAAGTTTTATTTGACCAAATACTAGAACAACTCACTCTTTCATTTGTGTCTTATTCCAAGGTTGCCATTTGTGGAAATAAAAGGGTTTGTAAACAAATGTATCCCTGTCAAGTTTTATTGTTGTGCATAGGTCCTTCAGGACTTGTCTTCTTTTAACAGCCTTTCAGGAGCTCTCTAGGCTGCAGCAAAATGTGCACCATCTCCTCCTGGGCCCTAGAAAAAGCCTTCCTGTGACTTCAAAGGGCTCTCTCTGTTTCTTTTCTCAGCAGTCTCCCAGTGTTTGTTGTGCTATTCTGCTTGTCCTGTCTTATGCTCAGGAGCATGTCTTACTTGCAGAGAAGATGCAGTCACTCCTTCCTCTGTAAAAATCTGTTTCACCCAGAATCCGGCAGCCAGGGCATGGCAGAGAACTGATTTACATCTTGCTGCTATCCCATTATTTAAAAAGAAGGAACAGGAACATGGTGTCCAATTATACTGCAAATAAACAGCTCAGAGGTCATCTGTTTCTCTGCAAGTTGCTGCTAAACCCTCAGTACCAGGAGAGGGCACATCTGTATGTACAAAACTGAGTTAATTGATGATTTACATGGAGTAGGGCTATTGTGTGAGGAGGGTTCTGTTGCTAGGCTGCTCTCATGACATTTTGTGTGCATCTGCACACAGAGGATTGAAGGCGGCTGTAGGCTATTGGTTCTAAACCAGACCTTAGTTTTGTGTTGCACCTGCCTCAGTTTCTTTAATTTCTGAGGGAAGATACAAAACTAATCGAAAACAGGACATCAGTGAGAATTTGTAGGCTGTTTAAAAAATTGTCTGGAAATGCTGTGTGACCTCACATTGACTAAATTCTTGATCGCTCAGTCTTGAAAAACTATCATATAGATAATCATTAGAGAAGTTTATCTAAATGTTTTGTCATTCCTTGTAAATGCACATCTTTTCCTTTCTAGTTTGTGCTGATAACAACCATGTACGGACATGGACTGTGACTCGGTTCCGGGGCATGATTTCGACTCAGCCAGGCTCAACACCTCTTGCATCATTCAAAATCTTATCCCTGGAGGAAGCAGAGAGTCATGGCAGTTACTGTTCTGGAAATGACATTGGTAGGATGTCTCTTGGTTGTGCTGTGCCTGTACCTTCACTAGTCTTATAATGGTTTAACAGACCTTCAGCCCTGTAACATGCAAGTTGATGGGTGTAAGCTCTTATACACTGCCCTCCCCTTGAAACGATGGCAAGGTTCTGTAATATTCACTTGGAATTATTATTTAGGCTGTAGAGAGTGAGTACACTTAAAGGACTTACTCTGAATGACAGAAAAAGGGACAAAAAACCTTTGGAACACAGATACTATACCTCTTCCTTGAGCAAACTGATGTAGCATTTCAATTCTGATTTAACTAGAGAATGAGAGAAAGCACAGGAGACTGTATTAAGCAGATGAGCATAGCAAACATTTGGTCTGCAAATTCCAGTTCACTGTTCAGCTGGGGTTAAACAAAGCATGCAAAAAATTCTTAAATGACTTAAAAGTTGTGACAAAGTTCACTGAAGCCTTGCAACTGCAGAGGCAAATGGTGCTAGCGCATTGCTGTAGCAAGGTGCTGAAGGAATGTGTGTTGGTAAATAGGGGTAGACAGGTAGTTTAGATTCCTTGGTGGTCTGGGCCTTGCAAATGAACCTTTGATGAATAGGATGCCCTGTGAACACAGGCTGGGGTCAGCACTATGGCAAGAAATCTGATTAAGCCTTTAGACATCTAGGAGCTGCAAACCACCAAAGTACTTATTGTTATTACAGAGACCTAATGTAGAGTTTGTGCTGACATAGTAATTCCTCTAGGAACACACAGCAAACTTAAGAACGTGTGTCCCTTAGAACAACAAAAACTGATTTGGATTTGTAGAGACTGCTAACCATTGGATGGCTTTTGCTAGCTTCTGATCATTTTTGGCTCCCTGCCCCTGATGCTTTAAAACTACAGTGGTCATACTCATATAAGTCTGGGTCTTCAGAACTGTTTGGGGAAAAAGGTGAGGGAATTGAAACAAACAAACATGTGATCTTTCTTTTTTTCCTCTAGGACCCTTTGGTGAACGTGATGATCAACAGGTGTTTATCCAGAAGGTTGTTCCCATTACGAATAAGCTGTTTGTAAGGCTGTCTTCAACTGGGAAAAGGTACATCCCTGTTGAGGGTTTTAAGTGTGAAAGGAGCAGGACTAGGCCTGTTCGGGTGGTGATGTCTCCCTCCTCCATGCTGAGTGTATGCAGTTGCACATAATAGTCTTCTTCTGTGCTTGACAGCTCTGGCTGAACTCGTTTGTGTGCTGCAAAAATGAAACTGTTACTTAACAATTATGATATCCGCAAAGCCAAAAGGCTTTCTGAGAAGTATGATATTAGAGACTCACTTCAAGATGGCTAACCCTGGTGAGCTCACAAAGCAAACATTTCTGTGCCTCTACAGAATACGTGACTTTCAACCATGGTACCATGCTAACATTAAATTTCAAAACTAATGCTGAACTTGATGGTGGCAGGGATTATGCTGCTCACAAAAGTAGACAGGGTGTCTCTCTTCCTTTGCACTTGGCTTTGGAGGTATTAGAACCTTTAAAAGAGAGATACTGTTTTCTAGGTCATCTATTCAATTATTTCTTAAGCTTGACTTCATAATATTCTACTACATGGCTGTCAAATAACCACAGCTGCTTTTCTTCCTGTTAGGCTAGGAAGATGACAAGAGATTGGAAAAGACAGTGCATCTCAGTTCTATGCTGCTTCATTTTTGCATCTCTTGCCTAATAACTTTGAATCTGGATGAAAACGTTAATGCCTCAACACTATGACTTATTTTGGCACTGCTTGGGTGAAAAGTTCACTACAAAGAGCCAGTAAAACAAATTACCCAGAGCATGAGCAGCTTAGTTCTGGGAGTCCTTTTCTTTTCCTCACTCCCCATAAACTTCTAAAATAAAGGGGAAAAAAGTAATGGAGATCTGCCATGAAAAATGAAATTGCACTTGTGATCTGACAAAAGTTATCTTTATAGATAACATTGGATGTATCATCTTTGGATTTTTTTGCGTATCTTCTATGTGGTTAAATGTGCTGTTTCTGCAGGTTAGTTTCCTGGAGTGTCTAGCATATGAGGAGGCTGGTTTCTGTCATTCTTGTGAGAGCCTTAGCTTTCTAATCATTGCAAATAGAAAATGGACATAGAACCTGTTGGGGTTGCCCAATAAACAAGCAGTAAGAGTGCAGATGGACTGGGGGTGGGAAGGGATTGTCTGCAGCTGAGCAGTGTGCCAGGCATGCAGGGGAAGGAATTTCATCTGGAGGGAAAGGTCTTTTTCTGATGACAAGTTTGGTGCCTTCTTAGAAAATTGAACCAGTTCTGACTTCACTGGCCAAACTCTGCGAGGTACAAATGTTCTGGTAATTTGGGGTTTCTCTTCCTGTAGGATCTGTGAGATCCAGGCAGTTGACTGCACTACCATCTCGTCATTTACTGTGCGGGAATGTGAAGGATCCAGCAGGATGGGCTCCCGGCCACGCCGCTACCTCTTCACTGGACATTCCAATGGCAGCATCCAGATGTGGGACCTGACCACAGCTATGGACATGGTTAATAAGAGTGAAGACAAAGGTAAGTTGTGTTATGCCAGGACTGTGGTGTGGTTCTTTTTTGTGTCCTCAGATGTGCCTAACTGCAGTAAATGGACTTGGCCTCTAAGAGCTCTCTCTCTTGCAGATGTCGGTGGCCCCACAGAGGAAGAGCTGCTCAAGCTGCTTGACCAGTGTGACTTAAGTACATCTCGCTGTGCCACACCCAACATCAGTCCTGCCACCTCAGTTGTTCAGCCAAACCGGCTTCGGGAATCTAATTCCAGGTAAGTCACCAAGGGTGGCACTGGCTGCAGACATCAAAGGTTTTACTTTTCAGGTAGGCAAAGGGGTTTGGTGATGCAAATGCTGTAGCTAAGCTCCTGAATTTATGCCCTTAGTGGCTTAAACTGCACACACATACTCCTTGATTTTATTGGTTTGTATTTGTGCAGACTGAAGTATCCTCTGAGAATCTGAAGTGATCTGGAAGCCTTTGTGTGGTGGCTGTGATGAGTGTATTGCTATTGTAATGAGAATTGCAGTTGTAGGTGGGAGCAACGGTGTGCAGAAGAACTGGCTGCTATTCTCAGCCTAACATCTCTTCTTCTTGTATTTTCTGAAGCCTCCAATTGCAGCACCACGAAACGATCCACGAAACTGCCACGTATGGTTCTGTGCGGCCATACAGAGAAAGCCCCCTCTTGGCAAGAGCAAGGCGGACAGAGAGCTTTCACAGTTACCGGGACTTCCAGGCTTTTAACTTATCCAGCAAAAGCCCAACAGAAAAGGCAGCTGCTGCAAATGGGAATTCAAGCCAGACAGAGGCCAGGAAGGCAACAGCTGAGGGCAGTGCAGCTGAGAGGAAGGCAGTCCAATCAACAGCACTTGAAGTGCGAGGCACGGGCATGACAGATGCAGGTGGGTGTTGCAGTACAGAGGTTCACCGCCTGCCAGAGAATTCTCTGGATCTCAAAAGAAGAGGACCAGAAGAAGAGAATGAAACCAAAGCAGAAAGCAAAAAGAAAATGGGATTTGAAGGAGCTGGCTTCCTGGGAAGGAAGAAAGTGCCTCTACTGGCCTCTGCACCAGTCCTCGCTGAAGGTGGGCCTGAATTACCTGGTGCAGCTTCTCCATCACCTACAAAGACAGCTGCTTCACCACGACACCGGAAGAACGACTCATCCTGCCAAGACTACGGCTTGTAAAAATGTGTCTGGTGGCAAAAACAAGGTGCAGGTGCCCTCTGGCTGGTAGCAGGCATAACGTTATGTGTTGTGGGTTGTTTCTTGAATGAGATTTATTGTTCTGATACCAGAATAAAATTAGTAAGGTTATGGGAAAGTACCTAGCTGCTGCCAAAGCTTTGAAGGGTTGTCCACATCCATGTGTGGCTCTATGTAATGCTCCAAAATGTAGTACGGTACTTGGTCCAAAATGTTGTTGTGCATTCTTGCGTAAATGTGGTCAGGCATGTGATATGTTGTGATTATTTTTGTTTTGGGGAAAGGGACGGTGCTAAAGGAAAACTTGGTTGCTGAGCAGAGGATGCCCTTCAGATGCAGCCACATGTTGCTCTACAGAGCTGCTGCAGTCTTGAGTGGATTTTGCCTAAGTCACAGAGCTGCCTCTGTAGTCTTGTTTTATGAATGGGATCCTTGCTCTGTGTGCTGTTGTCTGATATCTGAAATGTTTTGTGCAGGTTAAGGAGGAAGCTATTCAAAATAGCATATTATTTTGCCTCTTCGTCCAAATAAATTGCCAGAGGAGTGTTGCTTGTACTTTCTGAAAATGCGTAGTATCAGATGATGGATTTTACTGATTGTGACTGAGAGAATGCATAAAAATACGCTTGGCAGAATACACAGAACTGGCACTCTCTTGAGGGCTTCCTTGTCACTTTCTCTGGAAAAAGGACAGAGATGAATATGGGAGTAGGTTTACTGTCATGGTGTAATAATTCTCAATTACAAGTGCCTTGACATGGTATTTCATACCTGTGTCGCACTGGCTGCTTGCTGTTTGCACCTAGTTTACTGTGGATGGTGAACAAGTTTTATTGCCTGTGAATTAGTAATACATAAGCAGAAGGGAAGGATGTGACAGCAAGTGAAAAAACATGCTTGGAGTTCAGCATTTATTAATGACCTCTTTTGCTGGATTTTTTAACTTGAGCTGAGAGGGTGGGGAAGAGGGAGTGAGAGAACACAAAGGCTAGAACAACTTCATAAGAATTCCTTCAGTGCTGTTTATTCACCTGTGCATGAACACAATTTTGTGGTGGAGCTCTGTCAGGCCAGGAGAAAACATGGACACCCTGCCATGCAGGCCCCTTTTAGCCGCCTGCTGGTTTTTGGACACGTAAAAAACTTTTCCTTACCAAACATGCTGCCCCCCTCCCTCCCTCCCCTGCCCCTACAACCCTCCTCAGCTGGGAAAGCTGGATGAGAGACAAAGATGAGAGCCTCTACCTTCACAGTCTTTTACTACTGTATGACTTAAGGATTTTCAAACTGTTCTCTTACCTTTCTGAGGTGTCAGTGCTAGTACACAGTTTTTACTATACAGTGAAAGAAATGTTGAAAAAAAAGGCCACCTTGCTC
>VZTE01001498.1:1489313-1524015 GCA_013397775.1 Eulacestoma nigropectus
CAAAAAAAAAAATTTTATCTATTAACTCCCAGGGCATGGGGTGGGGAAACGGCAGCCCTATCCCTGCCTGCAAAGGCCATGCAGGCTGCTTTTGGCAAGTTACCCACTTCCACTTTCTAGAAAAGGTGGTTTTGTTCTTCAGAGGTGGGTGTCAGTGAATGTGGTGTGCTCTTTGGTGACGGTGCTGAAGCCTTTGATGACATTGACAAGATCCTCTTCATCTACATACTGTAAAGAAGGGAAAAAAGAAGCATGTCAGCCAAAGCTGTACCAGACTAAAGGGGAATCCTTCATTTCTCTTTCTTCCTATGCACTAAAAATAGTTCTTAAATAGATAAATAAGTGCATTTCTAATGTCTTCCCTTTCCTCTCAGGATGAGATAAGAATCTAAAGCATTCAAGCACCAGAATCCAAGCCAATTAGATTTTCACAATAAGCAGTAAGTTAAAAAAATACAATCAGTTACTTCAATTGCTCTATATATCTGACAAATGGTCAATAATAAAGTCTTTGTTACAGTGTACTGGGAACTTGGAGCCATGAAAAGAAAAAAATACATGTTTACATTTTTGGTTTGTGTAACAACTCCATCACACATGCTTTACGTAAGGTTTTGTTCTTCAAGCTTTCAAGGGAGTGTCTGAGCTTCCACCTGCACTCCTGCATTAGGCCAGAGACATTTGAAAGCAAGAGAGAAATAAACTGTTTCCATAGCATAAAGAAGGCACTAGCAGTGTTACTGCAGATGTGTGTACTGGCCCACTACAGCCATTCACTATATTGATTTGCAAGCTGGACAAAGGGGTGAACCAAACTTTGAAACCACCATTCCTAAGCTATGGGTGTAATAAAGAGAAGAAGTGAGTCAAAAGCATTGCAGGAGGTTTGTTTGCAGGAGAGTAGCTGAGCAACACAGGAGCAGAGACATGGGTTCAGGGCCATGTAAAGCAATGTGCAGAGGATGGACAGAAGAGCTGCTGATTTGATAAAGCAGCTGAGCTCATGCTGTCAGGGTTGCCTGCCACCAAAAGGAAATGAAAGTTTTTGTTTTCCTGCTCCTGCCACTCCTGAAACTCATTGGAGTATTTTTTAGCTCATTCTAACATGCAGATGGGGGGGAAAGGGGGGGGGTGCAACTTAAACTAAGTCATGGTGTCAGCCCAAGATAAGTGGATAGAGCCAAGAGCTTCCTCTCAGCAAAAGGAAGCTGTTCTTTTGCCTAATGAGATCATAGAGAGGTACATCCTGGGTGAGTTGTTAGTCCCCAAGGAATTAAATCACAAGGATGTGATAGCTCTGAGAAAATGGCAAGGCTGACTCATGATACCTCTGAATTGGGAAGTCCATGGGCTGTAGAGTGCAGACTGAAGATTAACCTGTACCTATAGGGTTTTGTCTAGAGTTAAGTTATCCCTACCTTCTTAACTAAGCCTATCAGCTTCCTTGGTCCTGCATTTGGGGTCTAAGTGGGTTTGGCAGTGATGGACCTAACAACCCTATACTATGATAAGCCTGTATGTTCCAGCCTTCCAGCTGTTCAGTGTACTGAAGGTGAAAGTCTGAGGAAGCTACTTAGATTTATGTGCCAGACTAGCCTCCAGTTCATTTGCATTTTGGACAAGATCCACTCACTGACTTGCGCACTCCATCTAATTTTGTTACTCCCTCACAGGCCTTTCACCCCCATTCTCTGGGTCCATTTTAGGAACCTTAATTTTCATCTTTTTCAGGAAGCAAATCTGTGTCTCACTGACCCCTGAACCCCTTCTCATGCATTTGGTCAGGGAAGGGTGGAAGTTAAAAAGCCTGTTTCCTAGTGACAAAGAGGAAGAGAAATCATCACTGTCCTTGGCTTGAAAATCATAATGTCTTGTATCATGTGTTCAGTTCCCTGTTGATGACACTGTCTAGTCCTGTCCTATATTAAAAGAGAAATACTTTGCCGGCCCTCCCAACATCATTCTGGTCCCATGTGAGCAGAGTTTGAATTCATTTGTCACACATGCCAGGAGATCTGAGCATTCACATAATCTCTGCATTGTGACTGAGCAGAGGACAGGGAGCAGGTTTCATCAGTAACTGAGTCCCAGTTAACAGGAGTCACTAGAACACAAGCTCCTGCCTCTGGCATTAAATGTGTGAAGGATGCCAAGCCATCCCACCTCAGACATGGACATTTGCTGAAATGCATGGAAAAAAAAGCCCACCAAAGAGAAGGTGCATTTCCTTGGTAAACCATGGAGTTTATAGTTCAATGGAAACCATAAAGAGATGCACATGGATCCCTTGCATCCTGTAAGAGCAGAGTGTGATCACCTGCAACTCTAGAAGAGAGCAGTAGACTTGAAGAATTTTGAGGATCTAACCTCTGCCCCTGTCCTTCTAGGCCTTTTGGCTGTATCTCCAGACCTTTTGATACTTAGGCCTTTTTATGATTCCAACAGAACAGACAAATCTCTAGCAGGTGCTGCACAGCAGCATCCCAGAGGAGCAGGAGCCCTTACCAAGCCACGGCCAGTAGTGCGATGGCTGTGAAGGATGGCATCCCAAGGCGATTCTTCAAAAGTCTTCTTGTCATAGAGGTCGAGCAGCTGGCTGACACTGCGATGGAGAGAGGCAGGGGAATACGTGCGACTCAGCTGGCCCTGACTCGGCCTCCTCCCCCCAGGCGAGATACGGACACTGCGGTTGCTTGTGGGAGAACCAGCCCCTGGAATTTTCGTATCTGCTAGTCCCTGTGAGGAAGACACAAAGTAATAAATAAAAAAAATAAAGGGCATGGTTTTTAATACTTTATCTGAACAAAAACAAAGCAGGAGTGGAAAACCATGCCTCAAAAATCATGCACAGTTACAAACAGAAAAAAACCCCAGACTTTTCCCCACTGTAGAACAATCATATCATTAAAAACAAAAAAACCGCCAATGCTAAACCAGGATTTTCCCCATTTTTTTTCTTTTCTTCTTCTTCCTAATTTTTTTTTTAAAGTACCAACAAGCAGAAGTCCAAAGATTTTTGATTACCAGAATGATAGCCCAGACTTGCACAGCAAGGGGATGTTTGCAGACCTTTTCATGACCAGGGAAAAAATCATTCACCCACCAGGAGAAACATGCAGTGTCAGATGCCTTTGTGCATGCTTGGGTCATCTGACACATCACGCGTCTGGCCACTCTGCAAGCTGAGGACTCTACCTCAAAGTGCATCGTGTATCTTTTGAGAGTGACACTGCTTGATGAATCAGACGTGTCAGCAATAGTCTCAAACTGAGATTAAAGAGAGGGAGGAAAAGCATTAGGGCGGGGCAAGGTGCAGTGTAAGGGTACCTGACAGAAGGTGTGAATTAGCTGCAGCTCTGTGAGGGAGAGCAGTGTAGCAGGATGTGGGGCAGTAGGGCAACTGGCAAAGACCAGGCACTATTTAACTTTTAAGTGGTCAAGTACCATGTGGGCAGCCAGCATTGCTCGCCACGACCTCACTAACAGTTGTAAAACATGCCATTTTGCCACTCCATAGTAGCTCTGTCCTAACTGCTAAGATCAGTCCTTCATCTGCTGCACTAAAGAATCTTCCTTTCTATTAAGTTCATGAGCTTCTGGAAAAAGAAAAAAACAAAGAGAATTAGAGAAAGGGCAGGAACATGAAAGGGAATTGTGCAGGCATGCCAACAGCAAAGACATTTTAAAGTCAAGAGGAATAACACAAGATGACAGACTGTAGAGGAAAAGAAATCAAAACCATGAGACCAAAAAAAGAAGTTTCTTATGCTCTTAGCCTTTGCCAGGAGAAGGGGCACACTGGAAATCCCATTGTTTCCAAGAGCTTCTTGGTTGAGGCACAGATGCAGTGTCTTGGCACCGAGACAAGAAGGAACAGAATGCGTGAAGGATGCAGGAGTCACTATGCTGCTTGATGGCGCTCACAGGAAAAAGAAGCTGAGAAGTGACAAGAAGAATCATCTCACGGCCTGTGCCTGGGAAGAAGCATGGAAATGGAAGGCATGGCTGCTCCCATTCTCAATCCCAAAACAATTGCCATATTTCTTTTGTTTTGCTTTTTCAAGGGGTAGGATAGCACTACTACTCTGCTACCTGATGGAACATGTTTTTTATGCATTTTTTTCAGAATTACAACTTTTCATGATAAAAAATATACGAATATACTTTATCACTCCCCAGTGGTCCTCCTCCCACCTCTCTGATGGTCCCACCGTGGGTCTATGTGCACAAACGCACACATGCATTTTGTGAAGTTCCCTAGCTTTTCCCCTGATTACTCTCACTCTACTCCAAACCTTCCTGGCAGCTTGTCCTGGAGCAGTCCAGCTGGGTGGTAGATGGATACTGGCAAGAAAGAATGCCTCTCCCTAAGTCTTGTTCTTTGCAGGCATATCTCCTGGATACCTGACAAAGACTGTCAGATTGATCCTGGTTAGCCATCCACAGCAGGCAGCTGGGAACACATGCAAGGTTCCTCTGAAAACCACATTTTATCACCTACCTTCTCACAGCATGCCAAAGACTTCTCAGCTCTATTGCAGATGTCAGCTAATGTGAGGTGACAGCAGTGGCTTTTCATTTTCTGTTACTCCAGATACAAAGTTTGTCATAGGCATCAGAAGCATTTCAGGGCCTGCGGACCAGGTGCCCCAGGGCTCTGTTTGGACTAAGCACCTGTAACCTTTCTCTCTGTGCCCACGTAGACATGGCCCATATGGGACCAGACAGTCCTTTCCCTACTCTGAACAGCCTCCATTTGGTAGCCAAGTGTGCAACAAAATGTTGGAAGGAGGAAGAAAAAGTCTGTGTGTGTGTTTGATGGGGCAGATAGAAGTATAACATCATGGATACAAAACACTGCATTTTCCAAACGTACCGGATGGGTTTCACCTGATGAATACACACTCATTGGTGATGTTCTTTTCTGGAGTGGAACTAAAGGAGGCCTGTCTCGTGCATAGGGTTGCTTGTGGACCTTCCTCTGAAGAATTAAGGAGAGAAGAATAGCCAAGAGGATCAATCCTAGAACTACCATCAGCACTGCAAACCACAACTCATTGTAGAATTTCGCATGTTTGGACTCTGCTTTGTCCTTCTCTCCAGGTGTTGTCAAGATCAGACCTGTAAAAAGAGGGATTAGGTGAGAAAGAGACAGTTATTTCAACAAGCATTTAACAATATGCTATCCCTTTCCTTGCTAATAAATTAGGCAGAAATTTAAGTAATTTTGTCGTCATGTGCTTATTTGCACTTATGTTCAAGGTGGCATAATGGTTCAATATGCTAGCGGGCTGTAATAAAAAACTTACTACCCTCAAGAGACCCTGCTTAAAGCTTTGGCATTGCTGCTTAGGCTGGAAATCACCACTGCATCAGCAGCTCTTCCGAAAGGAGGTGATGGTGGTGGAATGTGAGGAAAAAAGGGTTCTCCAAGTAACCTTGAAGAGTGAAAATTACTACAGTAATTTCAGAGCGGTACAGACAGAGGACATTCTCTCCAGAACAACTGTGCAATTACAGGGCCTGTGCAGTTAACAAAAGAGAGGGCGGAAGGCTTTAATACATTAATAGAAAAGCAAGCAACATGAAACATTTTACTACTCCTTCCCCCCACCTGCTAGAAAACCAAACAGTCACTTGGTTGGCTTTACTCATACACAACACAAGTGTAAGAAATCTCAGTGACAGGATTTCTGGTTATTTGCAATCCTACATGTATAACCAAACTCTTGGCCAAGGGATTTCCAACACCTTTGCTTGCAAGCCTCCTCTGCAAGTTGCCTGCGGTGCCATTCAAGTTTTCAATAGACTGTGGGTAGAAGCAGCAACCAAATAAAACAAAGGGGCAGAGGGTGGAAGGTGGTGGATGTAGAGCAACTGGAAACATTTTATAATGCCTTTAAGGCAGCCTTGCCTGAAATTCTGCAGGATAATGGAGTGAAAGCATGAAAAGGGATATAAGGGAAATGCAGAGTATAGAGTAATTGCAAATATAAGGCAGATCTATTTTAAAAAGCTGGACAAGATGCTATATGAAAAAGAACTTAAATAAACCAGTTAATTCAGTTAGAAATGGTTCGAACTTAGCTTTGGTTCACAGAAAACTAAGGACTTAAAAAACCTGGAACCTTTTACTGCTATGCACCTACTACTCAATGGACAAGAGGATGTCACCTCACCAAACTCCCTCGCTTCCACAAAACAGGCCAAAGCCTCGTGGACAGAAGGGAAATGGCAGGTGTTATAGACTGGGTCCTGACAACATCTAGTTTGACAGTCTCATAAACTGGCTCAGGGAACACATCCCAGGTAAATCTGCTGGTTGGTTGGTCATAGGAAAGGAGCAGGCAGATGTCCTTACTGGGTTGGGTGGGAAGCTGGAAGGAGAGAGGATGTGTATTTTCACTGTCAAACTGAGGGGGAACTTTGGAGGACAGGATTGAAATTCAAGATGATCCAAATTTGGAAATTAAATGTGGAAGTGAGCAGATACTATTTAGCAGGAAAAAGCACAACATTTTTGAGCAATATACTTAGGTAAAAATAAAAGAAAAAATATTACATCTCTGAGGAGAGGATCTGAAGCTAATTGTGAGAATTATCCCAGCCCTGTAAGAATTCAAGGCCAGGCAGGATGGGGCTTTGAGCAACCTGGTCTAGTGGAAGTTGTCCGCCATGGCAGGGGGTTGGAAAGTAGATGATCTTTAAAGTCCCTTCCAACGCAACCATTTTATGATTCTATGATGGTTGGACTCAATGACCTTAAAGGTCCTTTCCAACCGATAGGACTCACGATTCTGTGATGCAAAGGAACAGAAATCCATACATGGCAAAAAAAGCACATTGCACACATAGCTCATACACAAGGCACTAAGGAAGCCCCTGATACTGCAGTGAGATGCCATCCTGCCTGGCATGCACTACATGTCAAATTTCAAGCACAAACACATCAAATGAACAGGTGCTAGGTAATTTCTTCACTTACTTACCAACTCCCTCTCCAGCGTTGTACTTGATGACCGGTGTCATGGCACTCCCTTCATCGGTGATGCAGGTCACTTGAAACAAAAAGGCTGAGCAAGAAAAATTAGAAAATACTGTCAGCAGCAGAAATAAATTCTGTAGGTACTGCTTTTTCACCATGATTCACCAGCAAACAGCCAGCTCTAAAAAGCCAAGGCAGGAATAGCACATAACCCATCATAACCCACCTGAGTCCCTGACCAGAGCTTCACAATTCTTTACACATGGGTATTGAATTTCTGAACTATGAACCATGGCAGATCATAAGCAATAGTCACTATGATGTTGCTACAAAACTGTTCTTCTTTCATCACTCAATTCTCCCTCTTCCAATGTAACTGGCAACTTTCAATTTTTTCATCACTTTGCCCTAAATCCCTCATACTTCATTCATAGCTAAAAGAAACATATTAAGAACATTTGCATTAAAAAAAAAAAAAAGGTATTAGCACCATTGTAGTAATCAGGAAGATAAAAAATAAATTATAAAATTCTTTGACATACAAAATCCCAATGTCATAAAAACAGAAAACATTTTTCTTGCTACTTATTCTTTTCCCTTTTTCCCCCTGTTGATAGTTTCCTTGTATTTTAAAGACTGCAAATGGTTCCAAGAGCTACTTACTTAATTTGATTCAAATGAAAATTCAAGCTTCAGTCTTTCCTGAAACTGAAGATTTCTATACATTTCCCAGACAATAGCCGTGAAGGATGGAACTGCAACACAGCTCTAGGATTTGGGAAAGCTTGACCCTCACAGTGAATCAAAACAGTCTCACCCAGTCAGGTACAGCGTTTAAGAGAAAGCTCAGCTCCATGGATTTTATTTCAAGGATTTGCTTAGATACATTTTGGCGTGCCTGTACACTCCTTTGGTCTTAGCTTGGGATTGCAATGGAGAATTTTTTTTCAGTTTTAGCACACACTAATATTAACTTAGCTCAACAGGCTTTCCCAGACAGGAAGCTGTAGGAAACTGACTTTTGTCAGATGTTCTTGGCAAGTAGAGCTCGGTGTCGAAGCCGCTGTAGATGCGCTGCCCGCTCTCCGTCAGCGCGTACTCCTTCAGGCGCCCGTTCAGCACGAAGGTGCGGCTCCAGTCGATGTGGATGGTGGATAAATTGCTGACCACGGAGAAAGGAGCCATGTACCGAGGTGCTGCAAAACAAAGAAAAAGAGCTCATTTCCAGCCAGTAGGCTAGAAGTGATTCAGTGACTGAGTTATACAACGAATAGAAAGAGATTCTGCATGATACAAGCTCTCTGCCACGTGCACTCCCTCTCTTGAATATCCATGTGTATGATTAGGGAAGATACAAGGAGAAAAGAAAAAGCTGCTCTAGCATGCCAGCCTCTGCACTGAGAAAGCAGAAATATATCCTGAAAACAAATACTGAACTCCCTCCCTTTGCCTTTGTGTATGTAGTACAGACACTAAAACTGTATAAATTAAGTTCCAGCTTAAGGTAGGGGACAGGGAGACACAGGAGGCTGTGCAAGCCTGACTGCAGCAGGCTGGGCTGTGGGAACTGCTATGAAGAGGGTTCTTTTGCAAGCCCCAAGAAATTGCCAAGATCATCTTTAACACACGCGCATACAAGAAAACATGGGGTTTCAGAAAAGCAAGAACAGATGGCAGGCAGACAGAAAAGAAACCCAGAACTCACTTCAGGGAGAAAGAGCTCATCAGTTGGGCTCAACAGCTTGCTGATAAAAAACTTTATTTAGTTTTGAGGTGGTCCTTTCTTGTGGTGTTGCCATTGAGCCATCTGCCCCATATTTGCTGGTTTGTTCATGAGAAAGCTGCTTGTCCAGCTGCACTTTGCTGCTAATTGCCCACTGTCACTAAAGCAAGCCTTGGAGGCAAGAGGAAGCAGTCAGAGGGACTCAAGGAAGGAAACAGTCAGAGGGACTCTGGAAACCTGGTGTGAAGAGGTCAGCAAGGCAAGAAAAGCAAGACTGAAAGAAGAGGACTTTGGACCTAGTGGGTGGGGGTTTAAAAATTGCTTTCAAATCCTTTTGTTCTATGTGTCTCACCAGTTCCTTACGAATTTTCTCCATTTAGAGAAGTTCATAATCATGTTCCATCCTTTTAACTTGCAATTTAATAAAACACAGCTTTGGAGATAAGGGATCTTTCTTTTGTTCGCTTGGTTTTTTTCTTTGTTTGGTTTTTTGTGGGTTTTTTTTGTTTGGTTTTTTTTTCTTTTTGTTCTTTGCTTTGTTTTTGGTGTGGTTTTTTTTCAGTGGTGACATTAAAGAAAATCTGGGCCTGTTCCACCTGAAATTTTCAGCTAAGGATGTATCAGATTACAGATTTTTAGTAATTACTTGGCAGAACTACCAAATGATGCAAAAGAAATTTTTAGAAAGGTGATTCTGAAATCCTGACATGAGATAAAAAGTGAACATCGTCTTTGCCCTGACCTGGCAGACTGAGATGAAATGCCCATCTCATCTGTTATGGAATGACTCTGGCTACAGCACTATAGATCTTTTTAATAAAAGCTGATGTTAGACTACTACAAATTCAGTTTTGATGGCAAAATCTATTCTGCCTGTAGGCACAGGTCCTGCATGTTTAATTTCCATGCATATCCCCACATGGCCTTAAAGCACTGCCTCTGGTGGTTGGACACAACGAATTCTTACTTCAGTGTTCACAAGCATCCGGTCATTCAGATGACATCCAAGGAAAACTTTTATGACTCCTAGCAGAAGTGTGCCATGAATTAGGACAACAATATTGTTCCTGAAAACAATCACCAGGTCTCTTTCAAGATCTCCACTTTTCCAAAGGATTATTTATGGCAGTATATTTATTACTACACATAACCCTTCTGGTAATACTTGAACATTTTATGTTCTGCAGCTTCGCTGCCCATTTTCAGTAAAATAAAAGGTTTCCAGGCTCCCAAGATAGAGGATGTGACATCAGATGATGAGCAAAGAAATATTTTTGAAGGAATGAGCAGTTAAGCCCCAGAGCAGAATTTCAATGAATGTGCAGCAGAGACGCAGTGACCAGGGACAGGGAAGAAGAGGTTTCTGGGGACGTCCTCTTTCCCAGAGGTGGGGAAGTCATTTGGCTCTGTGCAGCCCCAGGCCTCAGAAGCAGGCATCACTGGTTGGTGAACCATTTCTCATACTCACGCTCCTTTTCCGTAGTGAATCCGATCCATTCGGAGGCGCTACTGCCAACAGAGTTGTAGGACACAACTCGCAGGTTGTAAGTTGTGTAAGGCTCCAGGTTGGACACGTTGGCACTCTGTCCTTTCCCTGTGTACTTCACCTCTGTCGGGCCAGGACTACAAGCCTTCACTGCTGGCTGTAGGTTCAGAGGACACGCCATGTATACGTGGAGCTCATAGCTGAGAACAAAGTTGAGATTTTGATGAATGAAGGGCCTTAAATAACATAAAAAACAATCCTACGTTTTATCCTAATTGCTGTCTGGCTACGGGAGAAGAATAGACCTGATCCCAGTTTTTCTCTTGGAGATTTTGGTCCTAACTGTCAGATAACTGAGCAATTGTGGTGGTCCATAAGTCACACTCACAACGAAACTGTTGATGCCTGTTACCTTGCTGCTCACATCTGCAAGTCAGGATTTTTGCCTTAGTAACTCCAGATTGCAGCTATCTCTTCACTGCCAGTTGAACTCAGAACTATTTGACTACACAACCACAGCTGAAAACGAATCGCCTCCACTCACAACAGCACATCCTTTCCTCCTTCATCCTCCCCAATATCCTGCTCAGGAGAAAAGCAATCACATACAGTGTATGTAAACACTTCCCAGATGGTTTTCAGGCCACAGGGAATGTCACCACCAATATGCCAAGGAAGGAAGACAACTGCCACAACTGTTCAGTGCTCTCAGCCACGCAATTCCAGCTGAAATTGTTCTGGCTCCACCTCCAGCCAAGATGTGCAGGTTCAGCTGGGTGGGGCAGCTCCTACCTGGTGACAATGCCATTGGGTGACTGAGGCGCACTCCACTGGAAAGAAGCATTCCTGGAGGTCACGGTGCGGATCTGCGGCGGAGGCTGCTCTGAGGGCGGAGCCGGCTGCGTGGTGAACTGAGCCATGGGTCCTTTGCTGCAACAGTTGAAACAGGTGCAGGCCTCCACACCAATGGAGTATGTGGTGAAAGGTTTCAGCCCATGTATTGTCTGTTGAGTGGCAGTCCCTTCTGACAGCTGTAAAAATTAAGAGGGAACTTGTCACAGCTTCAAGCACCACAAGTACTAAATAAGAGTTATGGAGGTGAATTAACCCCAGAAGAAGACGAGCAGAAGATTCTGCATGTCCTTTAAGTCTGACACTAATGAAGCTGTTGTGTAATGGGAACTCTGCATTTTTCTCCCATTATGAAATCAAAGGACACTCTTCAAAGGAAAAGACCATGCCATGAATGGCCTCAAGACGTCTTTAGTTCAGCTGTGACCACTGTATGTCAACTGCAAATGTCATTCTCAGCAACAGAGAAGCTGAAAACCGTTAAAGAAGGACTCTGGGATAAGTGGTACTGAAGCAGAAAATAAACTAATGTGGAAAATAGCTCCATGATAAATGTGCTAGCAAATAATCATGCATATCTCACAAGCTTCCTCAATGTGGAGGCAGGAAACAGTGCTGGGGAGTGTGACACCAATATGTGTCTGGTGGGTCAGGTCACTCCCAGACAGGAGAATGTGCTCTCTGGTAGGTGCATCTAAGTCAAGGGCCAACATGATGCTGCCCTGCATTCAAACAGACATTGTGCTGGGTGAGCCTGATAGGAAACTTTCCTAAGCTCGGCAAGGGAGACCTGGCAGTTCTAGCAAAGGAATCAGTGCCCTGTTCTGAAACTGCTCACAGGAACTGCCACTTCACCTGTTCACTATAGTCATTTGTAGCTCTAGCTTTTTTTAAGCCAAAGAAATAAAAATATGTAGAAAACACCAACAAGGGGCAACATCTGCTCTCATTTGGCAGCATGTGATTTAGCAGAGTTCAGCAAAAAATAGGAAGGAAAGAGTCAAGCAAGCATAGGGAAGCACTTGGTACTTCTTGATGCCAGAGCCAGAGCAGAGCCAGCAGCATGGCAGGTGTGAGGGAACGGAAATGGAAGGCCACGCAGGCACCAATGGGACAAACTGGCTGAATCAGACACAGACACAGCCAAGTGCACTGGAAGGAATAAATGGGTAATGTGAAATCAGTAGACAGCTTAAGCTCACGGACAGGACAGTGCATTGCAGAGCAGCTAACAATGGGAGGCCAGGAGAGGAAAGCAGTCTGTGACCAACAGTAGCAGCTTGTACGAACAAAATTGTTAAGCCTAGAAAATACAAGTGGAAATGGAAGTGCAGAAAAAGTGCTGACAATACTCACCACCACATCAGTCCCTCTGGTATCATTAGAAAACAGCCTGTAGATACTGACCACCCCGTTAGGCTTAAGAGGGGGGCTGATGCTCACCACAGCCACAGTGGACGCCACCGTGTTGAAGAGGGGAGCTCCCAGGCCCTCAGGAGGGGCAGGGCCTGTCCGGCAGCGGGACCAGCTGCTTGGCGTCCGGCCCACGGAGTTTACTGACCAAACCTTTGGCACAAAAACAAAGAAACTGTTACCAAAGCCTATGAAACATCTGCTTTTAGCCAGAGGGGCTACTGCAGCTCTACTGACAGAGGGTAAAACATGGTGCAATGGCACCCATGGGAAATGTCCCTTGATGGCCACCCAGCACCTGTGTGGACACAGTGATTTTTCAACAGAAGAATGGAATATTTACTACAGCTACACTTAGGGAAAAGAAGCAAAAGTCATGTCTCAGGCAGTGTGTGCTCCCGTGTCTTCTTCATACCTGATCCCCACACTCTGAATTCCTACCAGTGTCTGTGTCATATCATGCCAAGAGGACTCCTGGCGGAGCTCTGATCAACAAGGACAGTGCTTTCAAAGACATACTGATATCTGGTCCTGGCAATTTCTCCCTTGTGTACACTTTCTTCATGTATCCAGGCAGCCCCGATGAATTCAGCCTGGCTTTGGGTGGCACTTAAAAGTTGCATTCACCTTGACTGAATCACACAAGCCAAACTCTAGTTACTCTTTAGAACCAGTGAGTTTTACAGGAACATCCTTCTCTTAAAAATATTAATGTATCACTTATTTGGCAACACTTTCAGTAACTCATAATATAAATAAAGCCTGCTGAAGTGTACAGTTAATTCAGCATCTTTCATTTATTTTCACAACAACATTTGCTTTATTGCATGAGCACAAAGGCAATGACTTCAGTTCCAAGATTTCAAAAATTAGCAGCTTGAATTAGGCCTGATTAAAACCCACATGTCTCTATGAACTATGCCTACTGATTTTGTCAGCTACCCAAAACCAGAGTGATCTGCAGACTACATAAAACTCAGCACTTATTAAACACACTCTCCAACAAATCTGCATGAAAATTAAATTTTGCTTTCATCAAGGACTGAATAAACATATGGAAGGATGTATAATCTTATTTATCAAAAAGCATTTGTATAATTAAACACGAATATCATAAAAGGTTGCCTTAGGTCATCATTTGCATGAGTAAGTAATTTGTAGAATGTCAGGTACAATAGACAGAATAGATGGATGCGTGAGCGTATAGGGTTAAATTAGACTCAATATTAGCCAACCACATAGTGATCAATCAGAATGATAGATCTAAATGGCAATACAAGAGGACTGTCTGAGCGATTTTTAGTATAAGTATTCCTTAGTAAGCTTTCATGTCGAGCAGTTCTAACCACAGTAAAACACATTCTTATGCGATCTACTTCGGGCACTGGTCCTGGGGAAGGGAATGGTGGGACTATGTCTTGAAAAAAAACAGGAAGTTTAGAAGTAAGAGGTCTTCAAAACTGACCCTGAGTCCTTCCAGCTTGCAATAGTAATTTCCAAGAACTTCACAAGGAGCCTAGGGAAGGAAAATGGATAAAAACAACTACAGTGGCTTTGAAGGCTGTGGTTCTGCCAATTACAAACCCAAAGATCTTTCCTGATTCCATCAGTAATGTACAGAACCATCCTAAGTACACATGATGCCCTGCAATAAAAAGCTCAGCCAAAGCACTTTCATTTCAGTGGAATCAGTAATACACCTCTGTTGTGAACCATTCATAAAGCCAAACTCTGTTCACTTTACTGCAGTAGGTCAAACCCTGTATCTCAGTTCAGTTCCAGCTGCTACTAAGATTTACCCACAGTCATTCATTTCAAGGGGCATATTTCTTTGTGGAAAGAATAAACCACATATGGAAAGAGCAGCTCTGAGTGTGGCACTGGCACCAGCTCAGCACTCACCTGAGCTCAAATGCTCCAGTTATATCCAGGCTGTGGCCTTAATGAGCACGGAGCGTAACAGTGCCGGACCAGACCTGCTGAGCAAGCTGCCCACGGCTAAAGTGAAGGTGTTGAGTTAGGAACAGTGCCTTCCTGTGTAGCACAGGAATTCACCTTCAGAATGGGATTCCCAAGGAATTTTGGAGGAGTGAGGGATGCAACCCATTTGGGAAGCAAACACTTCACTGAGGGTTGGATGGAGACACCTCCCTTCATCAATCCCTTACCTATCGTAGGAGCCTACACCTTACACCTTTCAGGAAGAAGTCTTAATTCACAGAATCACAGAACAAGTTGAGCTGGAAGAGATCCACAAGGATCATTGAATCCAACTCCTGGCCCCGCACAGGACCATTCCCAAGAGTCACACCATGGACACAAGAGTGTTGCCCAAATGCTTCTTGAACTCTGTCAGCCTTGGTGCTGTGACCACTTCCCCAGGCAGCCTGTTCCTATTATTAGGAAAGGGCCAGGAGCCAGAAAAGACTGTCACAGAACAGAGTGAGGATTTCTTCCGCATCCCAAGCAGCTTGTGGTCCTCTCGTGCCACAGAACTGGGAGATTTATAGCAGAGATGAGTCCTTCTGACCCTGGGACGCTCTGTTCCCCATTATCTCATTTGCTCTTACATTTTGCGCAGGACTGATGTGCATTGTGGAGGAAGTAAAAGAGCAAAACAGAAGGCTTGGAATTCCTGAGTGTTTCTACTGTCACAGCAGCCCAGTCACCCCTGGGAAAAACACAGAGAAAGAAGGATAATGACAGTGGGGAGGCCATCATTTGTCCCAGTGCCGATTTCCGCTTCCACAGCTGCATCCAGAACTTCATTACTGGGTGCCAGCAGCTTTGAATTGCTTAAAGAGAGATGAAGACACATCCTGCCCTGAAAACTGTGGACAAAATAATGGGAACATGATGTGCATATGAGTGTGTGGTTGCTTTGAGCCTGGGAATGGGCTGAAACTAGGAGAAAACAACAGCAGTGTTTTTGGAGAAGCACTGCTGCCTTCCCTCCCCACTGTTGCAGTGCCCTCTATCAGATACCACAGTTGTGGGTTGGGAGTCCGACTGAGGAGGGGACGTCCTGCTTGTGTGAGCAGGGGGGTGACAATGACATGTGGATACTCCCTACCTGGCTCCTGGTGCACTTTCATCTCCTTCCTTGGCTGAGAACAATGTGGCAAGGCCTCTTGTACTTGAGCAACCTGCAAAGCATCTTCCTGAGCTGATGGTGCTGTCCTCACACACTGCAGTTTATTGCCACCTCATCACCAGGTCGGGAGTCATTAGTGTGGCCTGGGGTTCTAATAATAATCTTGTAAAAACAATCAAAATCCAGCGCAGCCTGGAGAAGACTGAAGGGACACCTTACCATAGCTTGCAGCTTCCTCATGAGGGGCAGTGAAGGGACAGGCACCAATCTCTGCTCTCTGGTGACAAGTGACAGGACCCGAGAGAAAAAAGTGGTGTCAGGGGAGCTTTAGGTTGGATGTCAAGAAAAGGTTCTTCACTCAGAGGGTGGGTTGGGCACTGGAACAGGCTCCCCAGGGCAGTGGTCACAGCACCAAGCCTGGCAGACCTCAAGGAGGATTTGGACAACACTCAGGCGCATGGTGTGACTCTTGGGGTGTCCTGTGCTGGTCCACGAGCTGGACTTTGATGATCCTTGTGGTTCCCTCCCAACTCAGGAGATTCTGTGATTCCATGACTCTATGCTCATCCTCTTCCATACTACAGCTAAGTGGTTAAAGGATTCCTTCAAGAGTCAGGTAATTGAGGTTCAATCACATACTCCAATGGAGGCAGTTGAGCCTGCTGCCCTCTGGAGTGGGAATGCCCAAGGGGATGACCCATCTCTGTTCTTGGGATGCTCCCAGTGATCCCTTTGGAGCTGTTTCATTTTGCATGAACACAGCAAAACCAAGGTTGACTGGGCAGAGGAGGAGCAAGACATGATTCTCCAGCCCAGCACTTCCCTACAGAGGTCAAGGGGGTGTTGATGTTGGCACCACGCTGCCACATGCCTGTCTCTCTGGAAAAAAAGGCTGAGGTCATGGCCACATTTGCGTGGGTCTGACAGACAGACGTGCTCTGAGCCTGCCTTCTAGACAGACACCAGCTACTCAGCCCTGCCAAGACATGTGTCCAGCAGAAACCCCCTCGGTGTCTGTGAGTCTGTAACGCCAGCTTCTGAGACAGCTGTGACAGCTAAACAGGACTTCTGAGGATCTAAATTCCAGATTTACACTGACCTAAGCTGGATTCCCTTAACTCCCTTTGCTTCTGCTCAACCATCTGTAAAAGGATGGACGGTTATAAAACTATTTCCCTGTGAGAATCGCTGTCCAAGTAAATCCTGGTCAGTGTTTGGAAACCTGGGGCAGTAAATCCCCAGAACTGACTGCAGATGGAAATGCTGGTGTTTAGCCACTTCTTTGCAGGAAAAAATTGGGCAGGATGGCAACAAAAGCCACAATGAGCAGTGTCTTTAAAATCAGAGGTCATGGCTTCTCAAAAAGTCAACATTAAACAGTCACGGATGGAAGCTGTTGCCTGGCTAGCCTGGTCAAATCGAAATTTCATGATTTAGACTTTTATAAAAAGCTTTTTGAGGTAAAGAAAATCTTTATAAATTGTGATATAATCAACGCCAAAAATATTTAACCTCATTTATAGAGAAATAAAAAGAGCTTAATAGGCAGCAGTATTTTCTTCGAATTATGAAGGACAATACAGGAACATGGGGCAAACAAGAAGCAATCACATCTTAGGGATGTATTGAATGACAAAACACAAACAGCAGAAAGCCAAGAAAAGTTTCTTGTATCTTGACTTTCTGAATATTCTGCCTCGACAAGCATTAAGTCTGACATCATGGTGCATGGCTCAGCACCCTGCCAAAAGATGTGTTGCTGTTAATGGCTGCACTGTCCCAAAAAAACCAGGAGAGGGCTCTGAAATCAGCTACCAAGGGTTACTAATTAATGTTTTATCAATCTGCTGGCCCCTGGCTCAGACTGCACTTTGAAGTGGAGCCAGAGAGAGAAGAGAGGGGGGAAAACTCTCTAGAGACCGTATATTCAGAGGACTGAAGAATTCCAGTTACAGGTAACTAAGCTTGGTTTTTTCCATCATAAATTGGGCCTTCACAGATCTCTGCTCCCGGAAGAAACCTGTGATCAGTCACTCAAAATGATCACAGGACAACCTCAAGGTTCATCGGCACAGCAAGAAGGGGCAAAACCTATGAGGAGCAGGATGGGAAATTCTGAGAAGAGAGTCACCTTACCACGGTGAGCCTGTTCAGGCTTAGTAGAGCTTACATCTTCTGCCATAAGGGCAGAAACAAGGGCACCAAAATCACCTTGGGCATAGATACAGAAAAATCATGTTACTGTAGATGCTGACAGTGGAAGAAGCCCATGAGATGACTTCCATGCCTGAACCACACAGATCCATCTGCTGCAACACTCTTGAAACCCCAAACCTGTAGCAAGGAATCTTTGAACTCAAACTCCTGCAAAGGGGACCCTTGAGCAGCCAACAGCCTATGGAGAGTGTGAAACTCTCCCTTATTGGAGAGAACTTGCTGGGCAGAAGGGTGCTGGGGGCAGCTTGCCTCAATGAAGGCAGCAGTCCTGAGCTGCTCCTGACTTCCCAGGTCAGGTAGAGCTGGGATACTCTGCATAGCACAGAGGCCAGATGCGTCTCACCCCTCCTGCTTGCCAGACAGCAAGCCAAAGAGCTGATTACCAACCAGCAGTGGCTTCTGGCTTCCTCCATGTCCAACAGGCACTTGTGCCGCTTCGCACTGCGCTTAATCTGCGGTCCATCGCAGGTGCCTCTCTGAGGGGCAAGATCTCAGCTCTGAATGTGTCAGCAGCTTGCACCAAATTTCTGCAGGCACTCAGAAAACAGCCTATTGCCTTAGAAAAAGTGTCATTAGTGAGTCACTACCTCTCCTTGGCTTTGAGCACTGCTCAGAGCTGTAGGGAGTTACGCATGGCGGTAGGTTCTGGAGAACCACAAGGTCAGACCAAGGTCACCCTTTTACACGTGCATGTAACTCTACTTCCGTGTGTAAGAGTCAGGTACAACTCGGATCTCTGCTCTTATGGTAAGCAAAGACTTTATACACCTGTGACTGATGGTCTTTCCAAAAAGGATTCAATGCTGGCACTGTTTGGCACATGCCAGGAGAGACAAATGGTAGCAGAGCGGTTTATACAGCTCCTCTCTTTCTAAAGCTGTTTCATGGAGACCTTAAAGACACAGCATTACTTTGAGACTTTGCTTTGGATTTCTTGACTCAGATTTGTTCAATTTCTAACCCCGCATTTACATAAATGCAGACTTTTCACAGTGTAATTCTTTTCCAAGATAGCAAGATATTTTAGGGTCATATAAGATCTGACATCTGTAAATTCAGAAACATAGCCCCCAGTTTCTGGTTATGTTCAAATAGCAATCTTCAAGAGAACCGAAGAGACCACAGTCTTGGCTGGTTGAAATTAGAGAAAACCAAAGGACCTCCCTCTCATCAACAGTTGCAGCGTCCTTTACAAGTCTTTGTGAACTGACTGCTGTACTGGCTGGCTAATTTGGAGTTACTTATGTGATGTCAGCAGAGCTCAGAGCTCAGAGCTCTGTCTACCAAAATCTTGCATTCAGCATTAGAGTAATGTATTCTCATCTGGGCACTTCAGTGTCAGGCAGGTATTAGAAAAGCAGGAAGTTTAAAAAATAGGTGGTTTATGGTGGACAGAGCAAAGGCAAGGGAAGGAAAATAACACATCCATTCATGAGCAGGGGTAAAAGAAGGTAGTAATGAAATATGTGCTTTCTGATTACTCCTTCTCAGATCCATACTATTCCCTCTTCAACATTGTTATTCTCCTTATGGAGGTCATAAACATGTAATGGGATAGATTTCAGGTCCAGACTTCTAGCGCTGTGATAATTAGAGCCTCTTAACATTGCTATTCATCTCCACTGTTCAAATGCTAATAATAAAACTACTAAACCCACTCTGGAGAAGGCAAAGCCAATAGGCAAAAACTTTGGGACTTAAACAAAATTACCAAATTTTAAAGGAAGCTCATTCCATATGACATAGTATACTGCTCATAATTAATGAGAGATGTAAAAAGGTTTAACTCTAAAAGATAGAATATTAAATAATTTGTTTCCTATGGGTATATAATGAGATAGTTACCAAGTTCCCATGAGAGAGATAAGCAGATATTAAAAGGTCTTTCCAATACCTGTAATGGCTAAGGGCAACAGCTAATTCAATAGATTCGATCAAAATCACCACTTCTTTCTTTGCTTCTGATTTATTACTTTGGCTGTAGTTAGTCATCACTCATTTTAGTTTGCTTTTCAGCAGTCATAAATTATGCCTCATAAATAAAAAGATACAATCAAGGAAATCATATCAAGCCATCTAGAGCCCTGGAGTATATTTTCCCCTGGTACTCACACTAATGTCTTTTTAAAGGATAGCTTACCATGGTTTTGAGTATGTCAGAATCACAATTTACTGAGGAGGGTCTTGCAAGAGTGGTGCTATAAGAGTCTCACTGGTAAATCTGGATGCCAACAAATCCAGTCTAATATCCGTATTTAATTCAATGAAAAAAAAAAAAAATCAAGCTTTTGTAAAATATCAAGCTTTCGTTGCATCAACACACCTGAATTTAAGATTGTGTTGACAAGAGAAACATACTGCCTGAGGTGGGGCTTAATGAGCAAAATTACATGGTTTCAAATGGCCCTTTTCCCTCTCGTGTACCTTCTACCAGGGGAAAGGAAGTATCTCATTCTGCAGAAAGATATTTAGGGTAAGTATCATCATTGCATCAGTGAAACAACATAGTTATGTCTGCTTTACTTTTCAGAAGCTGAAGTCAAGCTTGATAGTCTAATGCAGATGTAGTATGAGAAACTCTTTAATTGGAAGCAGAAACCTTGTAAAACAAATAATCTTACAAACAAAATAACAAGCAGGGAATGGAATAAAGAACTACATTTTTTTTTATGTCTCTGCTCTGCAGTGCGTCTTTCTGTCAGAGAGATGGGAATAAATGGGGAATTAAAACAATGACGAGGAGCCAGATATGAGGGATATTAGACATGGGTGACTATCCATCACTGGTCAGCCAGAAAACCAGTTTTACCCCATTTTAAACTGCAGAAGTCACTGACCTGTTTGTCAGTAACTAAGTAGCAGGAACTGGAGCTCAGCCAAGAATCTGACAGATAGGCTGGTAAACTAAGTGTCCTTCTTGGCACTGGAAAGTGACCAATAGGGCTAACATATTCTACATCCCATGTAGTTGGTCCTTCCGTAATCTTCATGACTTTGCACCCATTTTTTTTCTCCTTATCTCTACAAAGTCAGAATATGATTTGTTTTCTCTTTGGGAGGACCCACTACATATTTACCCTGCTGTGTATCGGGGTATTTCCTAGACCCTTCACTTGGCTGCAGCAACGCGAGGGTGAGAAGGACTCTCCACACACAGGAGGGGTGCTGTGACTCCCACAGTGGTCGGAGGCAGACAGCTCCAGCACTGCAGACCCTGTTTGGTGCATTGAATAGTCTTCTTGGAGAATAAACCTCTGCAGGGAGCCATAAACCTTCCCAAAAAAGGACAATTGTAATTTTCTGTCTTTTACATGTTCTGTGCCTGCCAAATAGAAATAAGGATGTGTCCTAAACCAGGAAGACATTAAGCCATTAATCTAAAGAAGCAGTTTTAAGAACACAATTAAGTGCAGTCGTGGAGGAGTGATACTGCATTTGCATGGAAATCACACCATACCGTACCAGCTCTGCCTTGCTCTAAAAGCCACAAAGTCTCTGCTCAGAAGGGCCTTCCCTTAGCTGAGAAAAACAGGTTTGACTCTATAGGCTGCTCTATGGTAGCACTGCACACCACGTTCAGTGGTTCCTGAGGAGGGCTTACACACTCTGCTTCAGAAATATTCAAGGAATCAAAGGATTACACTTGCAAATTCATTAGGCCTCATGAGTTACAATGTTTGTTTAAGTCGTGGGGGGGGGGAGGTTTCAGGAGATCATGCAATAGCACATATTTAATAGAATTGGGGATATCAGGCAGAATTCCAACAAATACCTAAAAGATGCTCTAGAAAATGCAAATATCTAGAGGTACGACTAAACCAACAGAGGGAATTTTACAGATCCAAGTGTTTTGGAGTATGGAACAGTAGGCACTGTATGCCACTTAAAAACCCACTGAAACCCAGTGGTGCTAATATGCTCATGCAGAACTGGCCCTTAAAGTACAAATGTGCCTTCTTGAAGAATAGTGATCAAGCACTTCGGGGCCATAGTCCCTTTTGTCATCATGAGCTTCTAAACTCACTTCATCATTTCTGGAAGTGCAACTTTTTTGCACCTAGTTTTATAAAACCTAGTATTCAACCAATGAAACCCAATGAATAAAAACTCCCCCAAACCCCTAGATTCAAAAGTCCTGATTTCAGGTCCAAAGAAGCTATTAGAGCATTGAACTAAATCTCAGTATCTCCAAAAATGCTGGAGAGAGCCTCATCACAGCACTTTGATTTTATCTGCATTCTGCTGGAGGAAATTCAGTTGCATTTAAAGTTTTATGTCCAGCAAACAAGTCTCCAATGCAGAGACAGGAGAATCAATATCCAGTTTAAGTGAAATATAAATCTGGGTTTCATCAGCATAATAGCAAAAGCCAAGCCCTACACTTACGAATAACTTGTCTCACAGGCAAGATATAAATTGTCAACAATGGAGAGGCTCAGAGCAGATCCCAGAGGACTGCTGCAAGTGACTTAAGCAGAAGACAAACACATGTATTGAAAAACCTCTCATGGTGAAATAAATGGCCACTGGTGAAAAAAAACCAAAAATGATTTAGAGTTCCAATCAAAAGCTCAGCCTGGTTATGGAGCAGAACCAAGATAAAAAGCTAAGTCTTGAATACAGCACAGTAAAGCACAGGAATCTGATCAAGAGGTTTCTTTTTTTTTATTTGTCACTAATAAGTCATTAAAAATGTTGGCTGAAGAAAGTCTCTGTGGTATCAGCTTCCCAAAAAACAGCTTCTGACTGAGATAATTAAAAGTTAGTCCAGCTGAGAACATCGCACAGCCAATATCTACAATGTCCAGCTTGGAGAGTTTTTCTTCATCTAAGAAAGATTCCTAAAAAGTATGGCTTGGGTCTGCTACCAATGCTTGCTGTCTACTCAGCCCCATCTGCACTTGAATTCACATTCCTCACAGATCCTGCCTAAAATAGCAAGGAAATCTGGTCTAACAATAGTTCTGCCGACACAGGCTGTACAATCTCCATCCTTGCATCTGCGAGGATGGAGAACTTGATCCAAAACTCAGCTGGACACAGCCCTGAGAGCCTGCTCTATCTGGACCTGCTTCAAGCAGGGAGTTAGGCTAGATGCCTTCTGGATGTCCCTTCCAAACTGCATGACTTGATGAGTCTAAGGCACATGTACATACAGCAGCTGGATAGAATAATGTGATAAAGCAAGTTTTTAAGTTTAATTCTTCATGGTTTCTGGCTACTAAAAATGAGAAAGCAACAGCTGTGGAATAGAGCTACCAAAGAACCTGATCTATACAGAGTGCTCTCATCAAACTTGCAGATGACACCAAACCGGAGGGACCAGCTGATATGCGGAAAGGCAGGTCTGCCAGCCAGAAGGGCCTAGAGAATGGGAATTTCAGCAAGACAGATGCAAAGTCGTGCTCCTGGGGAGGAATAACTTCTTGCAGCATCACAGGGTCAACATTGCTGACCAACCAGGGAGCACCTCTGCTTCAAAGGACCTAAAGGTCTTAATAGATAGAAAGCTGAACACGAGCCAGCAGGGTCATCTGGCAGCAAAGACGGCCAACAGCCAGAGCCATTTAACAAAAGCACAGCCAGACAACTAAAGGAAGTGATTGCCTGCCTTTACTTAGTGTCTGTTTTGTTTTGGCCCCCAAATACCAGAAAAATATTGATAAATTGGAGTGAGTTCAGTGGAAGGTCACCAAGGTAATCAGGGGGTTGGAAAACTGCCTATAAGGAGAAGCTGTGGGACTTGGGCTTGTTCAGCCTGGGGAAGAGATGGATTCAAGGGACTTGATTGCAGTCCCCCAGCACCCAAACATGGGCTAATGAGAGGGTGGAGCCTGTTTCTTTACTCTGGTATGTGGTGGGAAGGGACAAGAGAAAACAGGTGTAAGTTCAAGAAAAAAACTTCAGACTGAAAATAACAAAAAACCTTTTTTGCAATGAGGACAGCCAGGCAGTGGAGCAGACTGTCTGTAAGGTTACAATCTCCTCCCTAAAGGTTTTCAAGATGCAACTGGATAAACCCCCGCAAAACCTCATCTGACCTCTTTACTGACCCTGCTTTGGGCAAAAAGTTGGACTGGATGGCCTCCTGAGAGCCCTTTCAACCTGAATTGTCTTGTGATCCTATAAAGCAAATGAGCCTGTAAAGAAAGATTGCTCCACCTCGCTCAAGAGGTGGAATGCACTGCTTCAGGTATATATGAAACAAAATGAGAAGTAACACCAACCATCAACAGCAAATTCACTTCTGAACCACTCAAAAAATGTGCTTGTCATTGTGCTTGACTAATTTAAAGAGAAAACAACCCCAGTCCCTCTTGATGTAAACTGCTCTAAGATTATAAATTAAAAATTAATTCATAAAAGATTGGGGGAGGACTGAAAAAGAAAGAAAAAGTAATGAAAAAAAGCTATCTTCTAAGAACTAGAATTTCCCATAACAGAGACTTGCAGAGGCTCTGGAGGATACACAGACATTTAACATATAAGATATACAGGCACCTTCTACAAACCTAAACAAATGCTGAATGAATATATTACTTGTATGAAATTATTTTCAGCTTCTCAGCTCTTTAAAATACATTCACAGTAATCATTCAGGTTTCACAATGCTATTAACATCAGAATTGAGATGTGTATGTTCACTGTAAGTGTAAAGTAAGGTGCTCAAAGTGTACTGAAATCATAATCAGATCTGCTAAATAGCTTCAATTCCCACCTGATATTCGTACTCTGTGTAAGGCAGCAACTTGTCGTCTTTGAAGGAGGTTGAAGAACCATTGTAAACAAGTGAGAGGTCTAAATTTATGTGGGCTTGAGTTGTTCGCCTCCTGTAAAGTTCGTAGTACAGAATCTTCCCGTTTGGCTGCTTCGGGCCGGTCCACAGGATGGAAGCAGTCGACTGGAAGCCGCCGGCTGTTTGTATTTCAACGAGAGGGGCCGGCTGCACTGCCGGCGGCGCCTCCAGCGTCTGTGCCCATGCCCACTCACTGGAGGCACAGCCCAGCTCCGTGCAGGCTTGGAGCTGGACTTCGTACCTTCGGGAACACAAAGCGGGAGCAAGGTGATTAAAACGCTGCAGATACAAATATAAACTGTGCGTGAGATCTGGCGGATTTCTTAATTTCCCCTGGTCTTTGGAAATTTTTAATAGGAACACTGAACACACAGATTATGCACTGTGCCTTGTATAGCAAAGGGGAAGAACACTGTCTTCTGGGTTTTTCTTTGGGTGCGGTTTGGTTTTTTTCAGAGCACAGTTAACATCTGCAAGAGTCAAGTGATCAGAATAATTTTGATTTTGATGATATAAATCAAAATAATGATTCATTGTAAGAGATGATTTGGATGTCATTTGAGAGCTGTAGAACTCCACTCTATTACTCTCTTTGGATTTAGATTAGTTATATGTAAATAGCAGACAAACTTATCAACCATGTAACACACACAAATTATGCCTACACAAATACATAAGGAAAGGTCAGGTAAATAATCAAGAATTAGTGAGGAAGATACTACTTCAGTATCAAGTGTGCTTCTGTAGCAGAGTCTGGTACTCTCTCTTAAGTTTTAGCTTTCACTTAATCACAAGTCACTTGTTTCCAGCTCGAGGGTTCAAACATGTTCCTGGTGTGACCCCCTTATCAGCTCAGCTACACTGTGAATGGGCCAGCTACCATGACTTTGGTCTCCCCACCCCAAATGCTTTCAGCTAAAGCCCTATTTATTCTCGATAGCAGACACAATGTGAAAGATACCCCAGCGCAAGACTGCAGGTTTTGGAGTCTATAGCAGAGTGCTGAATTACCCCTTCTATTAATTACAACCTAAGCCAACACAATGCACATCATTAAGATGATATAAAGCTGGCGTTACCATAAATTTAAAAGAAAAAAACACCTTGTTTTATTATTTGCTTTTTAGCAAACAACTCCCTAGGTCTGACTATCTGTTTAAGCAGGATGGCTGAGTTGTCTGTCAGGCCATTGCCCCACCTCGCAGCATGTATTCAACAAATGAGTTCTTCCAGACTCACCTGCTGTAGGGCTGTAGCTGTGCCACTATGTATGACCGTCTCAGAAAGGAAACATGAGAAGCATCAAAGTCAAAAGTCTTCTTTCCTGTTTCACCGGGTTTGTGGATCGAGACTGTGTAGTTTCTAATGTCACCGTTTACTTTGATAGGAGGATCCCAGGCCACCAAAATCTCGCTGGAAGACCATGCCTGCAGCCTAGGAGGCAACATCCCAGATGGAGCAGAGGGGTTGGTTTTTATCTGAGCTGAGGGGCTGGTCACGCTTCCCTGGCTGTTATTTGCTGTGACAGTGTAGCTGTACTCCATGCCTGGCGTTAGGGTGAAATCAAGGTACCGAGTCTCCAGACCAGAGTAAACAAGTACACCATCCCTCCTTAGGTCATAGCTTGTGATTTTGCCATTGGGCTTTTCTGGGAGTTTCCACGTGATTTCAATTGACTCCGAGCCCATGACCAGCAGCCTGGGAGCTTCCATATTTGATGGTGGAGCCTCCATGGTCATCGCAGACTGGGACGTGCTAGAGGTGCAGCCCCCGGCAGTACAGGCGACCAGCACAAAATCGTACTGCGTGTAAGGCTGCAGGTTAGAAACCAACATTTGCAAATGTTTGCCGGGATAATACTCTTCATTGCCTAATTTCAATATGTACTTGGTGATATCTCCATTTTGTATCTGGGGAGGTGCCCAGGATGCACTGATTTGAGTGGCACTGACAGCCCTCAGAGATGGGGGGTCCACCAAGGCAGGAGCTGCTTCCAGTGTCCGTATTGCAGCTGGCTCACTGGTAGAGCAGCCCCCCATGGTACAGGCAACCACTGCATAGCTGTACACCGTGTAGGGCAGCAAGTCCTCATCCACGTAGCTGAGAGTAGCGGCATCGAAGCTGAAAGGATAGAGAACATCATTCTTCAGTAGCCTGTATGACTGCAGAATGCCACTGGGCTGTGCTGGGGGAGTCCAGGATATGAGCACTTTATGGGGGTTGGCTGACACCACGGATAACCTGGGTACAGCAAGACTTTTTGGGGCAGTTTGGCTAGTCTTTGCCACTGTCCAGGAGCTGTCAGCGTAGCCTGCTGCATTCCAGGTGCGTATTTTATATTCATACCTTGTCCATGGCTGTAAACCTTTATCATTATATGTGAATGTATTACTCTCAGTGTTAAATTCTGTGAAAACAATTTTCTCATCTTCTGCTGTTGCTCTGTGCCCCGCAACATTCTCTTCTGTGCGTCTGTGAATAACTTCATAGCGAATTATTTTTCCATTTGGATTAATTGGCTGCAACCAGCTCAGTTCAACGTTGGTGGCATTCACTGCCTGGATTACTGGTGCCATCTGGGACACTGGGGGAGCTTCATCTGTCCAGACTGGCTGGGGTGGAGAGCGAGTGCAGCCTGCTGCATTGCACGCCTCCAGCACAAGGGTGTACAGGGTGTACGGCTCGAGGCGCCGGAAGAGGAACTGGCGAGATAAACCACTGTACTCCAGGTGGTCGTCGCTGAAAACATTGTAGGTCTGGTGAATTAAGAAAGAAAATGAAAGAAAGGCAGGCAGAGAAGGAAGAACAGAAGCCAGGATAAAAGGAAAATAAAACAAAACAAAACAATTTTTGTCAATAACCAGTAGATGAGACCCTAATCTTTGCAATAGGGTAAGGACTATTAGCCAATGATTCAGAAACTTACTTCCTTGCTGGTAACAATCCGATCATTGATACAAAAGGAATGTTTTGATCCAATTTTCATGATATTTTCATTTTGAATGCAGTAATAAATCACTTAGTGACAGTTTTCATTATATTTGATTGTTATCAAGTTTCATTGCGAGGCTCTCACAGGCCAGCAGAAAGCTTTTCACAGACTAGCTCTAAAGAAAATCACTTAAGGAAAAAAACCTCCAACCAAACCCCTCTAGTTGCAAACCTTGCAGGTAAAGGTTTACACTCAGATGAAACCACTGAGCTAAAAGAAGTCTCAAATTTCAGAACAACATTCTAGGAAACCCAGGTTTTCTAGAAACACATTTTGGTGATGTCCAATGTACAACAAGTAAGATTATGAGCTTTCATGTGGAGTTTTCTATGCATTAAATGAACAATTTGGTTCAGTGTAAATGAAAATTTACAGTCAGAGAGTAGCACAAGGATGTTAATATTCATTTTAATATAGTGACAAGCACAGAGAACTCACAGAGTGTCTTGTGCTTACATAGAACTTCCATCTTATTTTAAACTATAATGCATACAGTTGAGTCTTTTTCAGCAAAAAATGTTTTCATTTGATATTCAGCATTTCCCTTCTCTTTTTTAATCAAGTGAACTGTCAAGATGAAGATTACCTTAATCATGCCATTGGGTTGGGAGGGCTCTGACCATTTTAGCAGCAGAGCCCTGCCATTTTCTTTCTTTTCCACCGTGAAGTTGCTCAGGCCACTGGGTGAAGCTTCCAAAGTGCGCACAGATGTCCAGGGGCTTGAAACCTGCCCGGCGTTGTTTACAGCTACGACATGAATATGATATGTTGTGAAAGGTTTCAATCCAAATAAATGAGCCTGATGCTTTGTTCCCTGAAGCAAGAATACAGATGTTTGAGTTAGTTAAAAAAGTAATCAGCATCTGTGGTTTATGTCACTTGGAAAATGAGGCCTCAGCTCTGGGTCACTTCTGACTGCTTTGCAGAATACCCCATCTGGTTACCAGGATTTTTTTTGGTGATTTTTCACGATTGAGGCTCAAAAAGAAATTTGGGTTTAAAAATATTATCTATCATTATGGTGGAGCCTTTGGAGCTCATTCCTCGGGAGTCCTCCACAGACTGAATCTCAGCTAGGACACAACTTACAGTTCATTCAGCATGTGTCTGAGCTTGCTCAGTGAGGATGAGACTGTCCGGAATTGGACTCAAGCATGTAAAAACCTGAGGTACCAGTGATGCCTGCCTCTACAGAAATCTTACACATCTTGTGTGTACATGTGACATTTCATAGGCATGCTGTCCTGTTCGAGCTACTCAGAGCATTGTAATCCGGATAAACAGTTTGTGAATCCCACCGGGCTCAGCCAGGGCTGCAAGGACTGGGGCTGACCTGCTCCCACACCAGAGCACAGCCCAGCAGAGGGGTATGGTGGGGATGCAGGCTGATGGACATTAGCCATGGCCAGGAGGAGCCACTGGCATCCCAGCTCACCCCAGACGGCATCTGACACAGACCTGACACTGCTCGGGCAAGGAGAGCCTCAGCACAAAATCTGATCTAGGCAGGAAGGTGGGATTATTTTGAACAGTCACAAAAGGTACAGTGACCAACAAAGAACAGGAGTAACATGTTCTAGTAGGAGACTGTGCAGATGTGTCTGATCAGAGGAGCGAAGAAAAAAGGAGTTCAGCTGATCACTGATATATTTAGTCTCATTTTTAGCTGTACTTTGGCATGAATTATATAGTCCACAAGAAAGGGAGTGCAGGAATTCAGTTGCCTTCATGTGATAGAAAGAGCTGAAGTCAATTTCCCTGTGTCAGTAAGTTGTATTAAGTTGTTAAATGCTAACATTTCCAAATGTTTAATATTTAAACATTTGTTAAGCTATCAGACTCAGAAACAAATTTTAAAGAAATATTAATTTCTTTTTTTAAATATTAAAAGTTAGATCATAAATATTTAAATAGTTATTTCCTCAAAACAATGAGTTAGTCTTTTAGATAAATATAGCACAGCATTTGAATGACCATTATGAATACTAAATGTGAAGATGCCACAAGTACAGATTATAAACATATTTTTCTGATAAATGATTCCTTTTTTCTGTTAAACAGGGCAAACACTAGCAAGATTAATAATGCAAAAAAGTATAATTCTTTGTTAGGAATTCCCAGCCATCACTGCCAAAAAAGCATAAGCTGAAATGCAAATAGCAATCACCTCGAACAGATTATATATAAAAAAGCTCTGGCTGCTGTGGGACATTTAGAGGTATCTTTTGTCATAAGAAACATGGAAAGCATGTGGGCTATAAAGCAAAAACATATGTATATTGTCAATAGCAGCACCTGTTCAATTACAGTTTATTTCGGTATGGAGAATTTCGTTCAGCCCCTAGATGGCAATACTATCAAACACTTTTTGTAACATGAGTACTTAATGATTAACAACGTGCGTTCAGTCATCCAACATACTCCAGGAAGCCATTAAAAAAATAACAAACCTGATTTCATTATAGATTCTTTTAATAAACATTTATGGCTTAGATCCTTGAAAGTGGAAGCGTTTAAACTGCCATAGCCAAAAAACCTATACAGCCGACTGCAAAATTATGAACTGCAGGTTAAAGAACCACGTTTAAATCGAGGCTCATGCTTAGCATAAAAATCTGGCATCAGAAATTATGTTGGCACAAAACATGATTAAAATTAGCTTTACAATTGGATGTAGTCTGTATTAATAGTTTTTACGAGGACAGTTATCTATTAGGTTTTCAAAACAGAACTTTTAAAAGCCTAAAATTTACATTCTGTGGTTCGGGGGTGGGGATGGGAGGAAGGGAGCACACAGCATTAAATTACTGCCCCTGAACTGCTACATAGAGGCTCTCTGAAGGTACAAACACATTATTAAAAACATCAGACAAAAAGCAATGGCTTTGCTTTTTAATGGGCTGCATCATTGGGTGGGTTTTTGTGACAGCAATGCTACAAAACACTAGATTTCTACTTTTAAACAGAAAACCGGCATATTTTTCATCACCCTCAACCATTTTCCCACTAAACCCCAAGATTTAATTATTTACAATCCTCACTACACTTTGAAATGAAACAAGGATGGAGGGATTTCCTTGCCTGCAGTTCATCATGTTCTCTGGAGACTGCTAAACCATTCCTTCCAGGGATGACTTTTATCCCTAGCTCCTACAGATACTTCTTGAAGAGCAAACGGTTTACATGTATTTTTGTTTTGTTTGGTTTTGAAGTAAGCTCAGGGGATGTACTCCCAGAATACAGAGCCATGCTTTCTCCCCCTACACTGCTGCCATTGCCAGTCGTGAATTTGCTCAGCTCAAAGGCTGATGCTGAAAAGAGGATGGATGGCAGACTCAGTGATTCATTTTAAGAATCGCTTTATGTCCTCCCATGACATTTTCAGCCTAGAAATACTGTCCTGCTGGAATGGTCAAATATAAATTGCAAAATACACCTTGCACTGAGAGCACTGTAACTTTGGCTTCAGTGGACAACGACACAGCTTTCAACAGGCGCAGGAACAAAATCATTGTCTGGAATACTCTCCCAGTCTTCCTCTGCAAAGCCATAAACTAATATATCCCATGTTTACACACGCTAACAGTCCAGATTTCATCCACCATGAAAAGAAAACCAACAAAATAAAATTTTAATGTGAACATTAAGATGTTCATAGACTGGCTGACCATGAAATCCATTGGACTATAAGCCCATGCCCTCCTTCCTCTGCCTCCAACTGTGAAGCATTTTCACTCCATCAGTCATTAAATTAAGACTAATCAGGCAAACATTTGGGTGTGTGCAGTCTCACATTCCTCCTCTACGGCCCTTTCATTCTTTCCATGTAAACACTACAGAAATGGACACCTGAGGGAGGAGGGAGGTTGTGACAAGCCACTGTGACCTGATCACGCCCTGTAGCCCAGAGCCCAGCCTTTGACATGGCCCTTGCTTTTGGCAGCCTGGTCTCCTCTGCTGGTGCAGCTCTGGCAGCACCACTACTCCAGGCAGGACCTTTGGTTTTGCTGTGTAAAATTCTTCACATGGTGCCAGTGGCAGCACAAGCTGTTAACAGCAACAAATACTCCTCCACTAATTCCACTCTTCTAACTGTAAATTAGGATAAAATTATTTAAAATAAAACCTTGTTTTAACATATTTTTCAAAACATAAAACAAGAGAACATGAATCATGAATAATGTATCCGTCAAGATTTGCTTCAGATTGCATTTTTTGTTTGTTTATTTTTTAATTCATGAACACAGAAGTCACTTAAAGTCTGGAAACAAATTAGCATAGTCTTTCATGCCGTTCAAAGGCAGTGGCATCCATAATGCAAGGTGCCTGCCTTCCTTGCTACCTCTTGGTCCTCCTCCCAGGCACGGGCAAGGCTGCGCAGCCTTCAAGGGTCTGATGATTTTACACTGCCTACTGTGATTGCTTTTGACTACTTGAAGTGCCCCTAAGGTGGCAAGAGGGTCAAGAGGTCTTTGTAGGTTGAAAATGATCAAAAATTAGCATTGATCTGTAGCTGTCAATAATACCCTGCACGGGTGGACTCCCTGCACAAATGTTTAAACTGCATACAACTACACAACCTAGTCATCTTTGAATCTATCGATCTGATGAAGCAGCGCTCTCCAGGGGTGTCACTCTGGGCTTTTCCTCTTCTTTCAAGGCAGGCCAGCTTACCCAGTTGCCTAGGTCTCAGGGCATGAGTTCAAACTGTGACAGACACATCAGAAGATCTCTGAACCACTGAAGAGCTGCCCAACAGGCAGCTTGAGTATCTGTCCCTTCTTCAGGGGTAATCATCAAAGCTCAGCAAGTCATCACCAGTCATGTTAAGGTTAGGCTCTGGTTTCTTCTCTCTCCCTATCTTCTCATTGTACCATAATACCTACTTGGCAGGTATCTTTTACAGCTGAATAAAAAGCTAGCTCATTCTTTCTGCAAGCCTCTAACTAAGGCGGCATCAGACACTACCACGCTGTTAATTGTGGTAGTGGCACAGGGATCCAAGCCAGCTCTTTCATAATCCATGGACATAAACAATGGGAAGGCACTTCAGTGGAACATCCCCTTGTCTAGAGGCAGACATGGGGAACTCTCCCTGGAAAAGGGAGGAGACAACTATGGTCTCCTGACAGCCAGGACATCAATCTCACCACCTTCTGATGAAAATTTTCAATTTCTCCATCAAGGAAGTCAAACAGACTCCTCCACACATGACAGAAGTGAGGGGGAGTGCTTGGGGGTTTACTCAATCTATCCTCACCTTCATCATTATCCTCTTATCCGGTTCCCTGTCTAATCCAGACTCTTTGCCATTTTCTGCAAAGCACTGGGAGCACTTCTACCTTGACTCTGATGTTCACTCTTATTTCCCAGACTATTCTTAGTCCCTGCCTTCATTCTGAACATCGAACTGAGCTCCTATTCACATGCAAACACTAACTTGTCCTTTGGGCTGCCTTCCCTCTCGGGCTCATATCATGCACACTGTGTCTTTTCCATTTAAAAAATCTTCCCTATTCCTAAAGCCTTATGCTCAGATTCACAAGGATATAACTTATGGATACACAAGTAATCTATGAGCCTATTCCTGTAGCAGTGCGGACTGGAATATAAATTATTCCCATGGTAGTACCAAAAAATCTCAAAGGTTAGTCAAACAGAAACCAACATATTATTCATTTAACCAGAAATTATCTTGCCTACAGGTAATTAGAATTTCCATTTTTTAGAAGAAATTGATGTTGTACTATTTATCTTCCTCCCAATTTGTATAAAAAAAAAATTAGATTTTTCCTTAATTTTTTTTGTAAATTTCACTCTTCAAATTTTGCATTTTAAGAACTTTGCATTTCATTTTAGAATTTTAAAACTGCCTTTCAACACCTATTTTTAACTTTAATAAAGATTTGTTTATGCGATATGACCCAACAGGCTTTCAATAGCAGCAAAATGTACCACACAGGTGATAACTTTTAAGTTACATAAAATCCTAAAGAAATTATAAAAGAAAACTAGACAAATATAAAATTTTTAAGTTCGTAAATCCAGGTAGTCCCTTTTAAAACCTGAAATAATATTAAAACATTTTTGCCCAGGAAATGTTCATCCAAATTGTGTTTTGTTGAGATAAAAAGACACTCTTCCTTTCCCAGCCCTGAGATGGATCGATGCAGTCTTTTCTTCTACAGTGGCTAGGAAATGACATTCAAAAATTCATTATATTTGAGCCTGCTTTTCTAGAAATAAATTTAGGAAATTTTAGTTTAAAAATGCATTAGAATAAATTTAGCTCACAAAGTAAAGCACATAAAATGGTTTCTTATTAAAATATAAATGTTGATTACATGATCATATTCTTTCTTTGAGATTCCTGGCAAAAGGAATGCTTTCCTTTTTTTTTAACTTTAAGAACGTTCTTGTAATTTATTTTTAATTGTATTTAATTTATTTGTATTAATTTAATTGTATTTAATTTATTTTTAATGGTAGTTTTGCCATCAACACCAGAGAACACAACTTTTCTCTCCTCCGTGACCCCATGTTCTCATCCTCTCCTAACAGCACCATGCTAGCAGCATTTTTAACAAAAACCCGAATCCGCATACCCTGTTTCACTTGCCACATAACTGAATCAACTATGACAACTGTCCTACATGGGCTTGTGGGCTGTCCTGGGAAGAAACCTTTAAAAACAGCAGTAATCTAAAAGCAAAATATTCTGCAAATAAGAACAATTAATACCTGATATAAAAATACTACATTGCAATTCATTTTCCTCCTTCCTGGCAGGGCATGTAAGGAACTGTGAATTGCATGTAGCTGAACCTGGAGTTGCTGCCTATTTTCACAGTAGACAGTTTTCTTTCCTGGCACACCTGGGACCTGCTGCAGTCTCACCAGGCATCTGAATCCTCAGCTTTGACTTGAAAGCAAAGCAACACAAAGAAAACTAGGATGCATTGCACATTAAAATGAAATCAAATAAAATCAGGTTGGCCTTTGGGTAGCAGTATACTTTTAAAACACCAATGATGCTGCACTTTTGATGGTAAAACCTTAAAGAAACCTCTTTGGGCAAAGTCAACATTGCTATTTCAGTGAAATTTCTCTTCTCTCTTCTTCTCTTCTCTTCTCTTCTCTTCTC
>VZTE01001498.1:1524200-1651560 GCA_013397775.1 Eulacestoma nigropectus
CTTCTCTTCTCCTCTCCTCTCCTCTCCTCTCCTCTCCTCTCCTCTCCTCTCCTCTCCTCTTTTTTGCTTTTGTCTTCTCTTTTCTTCCATAATTATTTCTTTAAAATTCAACAAACAACACCAAATGGCACCTTCTCAAAAATGTATTTCTGTCTGTATTTGTCTAATTTCTAAGAAATATTGAAACCCAAAAAAAGATTCCTTTTTCTGCATGACTAAATAAATCAAATAAACCAAAATATCAATGACATGACATTCCACTATAGGCACCATCTAGAGGACGATGTCAACATGTTTTCCTAACATTAATATTTTATCTCTAACAACACTCACAAGACCTACTGTATAATAAACCATTATTTTTCGCCTTATTTTTCCCCCCTACATTTTTCCACTTTAAACCATGTTTATTATTCCTCACGGTGAAAAAGTGAGGTAGAAGGAAAGAAGCAGCTCTTTTTATGAACTAGATAGACGATGGGGCAGTTTCCCATAAACTTTGGGTTTAGTCAGTTCAAAGCTGACATCACTACTTATCCTAAATGGTACTTTTTGCTTTCAATAATCATGTTGAATATGAACAACTAGATTACGTTTCTCTTCCAAATAGGACAGGCTACACCTGAAGTAAAAAAAAATTAGTACTATTTGAGACACAATAGAGCATAACATAAAATAGTTAAATCCCAACAAAAAACCAGTTATGTGTCACCCTTGGAAAAATGTGCATATCTTGTATGTCCTGGTCTTCAGCTGAGTGGGAGTGAGAGAGGAGAGAGCAGCGACACCAGCAAAGGCTTCATGGTAAATACAATGCAGCAAGATATTAAAGCATGTCAAACCCTACAGAACTGAGCTGGGAGATTTGTGTGCCATTCCCAACTCACACACCACGTAATATGGAATCTGCATAAACTCATCAAGGTAGTGCAGAACTTGCAATTCTTTGAGCCTGCCTCGGTCACAAGGGGAATAGGAATGAAGCATCTTTGAGGTGGAGCTTTATAATCTGGGATAGAAACACGTCTTCAGGGAAGGTAAAAAGCTAGGAAAGTCAATCACACAAAATCTGGTTGGAGTTTGTGCCTCTTCATTACAACTGGTGCACTCATCCAGCTGAACTCCAAGATGATGTTTAAAATAAGAACCACATGCAGTGCCCCTGATGAGCAATGACTTTCCATTCACTATTTGTTAACATTTAGAAGTGGGGTTTCTCTTGTGGATTTATTCCATAGTGTCTGTAGACATGGCAAGAGAAAGAAAAACCACTGCTGCTCAGCAGCTAGAGCCTAAGGGCTCAAACCTGCAAATGGTAGGGGGTACATCCTTAATACGGAGCATTAGGGGGTTAATGTTATCTTTTTTCCTGATGCCATAAACTGTATTTTCCATTTGATATTTTGGCTGATGGCCAGAATCAGAACAAACAAAATCTGGACTGCCACATCAGTCTTCTTAGTCTCAAATACACATTTCTTTAAAATGTTATTTTATTTTTCTCTAATAATGTCCAGAGTGGCAGGAGCTTTATAAACCAACATAAGGAAACCATGAATGTTTTTGTTATCCATAAAAATGGGTAATTTATATCCATGAACTTCTCAACTCAAGGTATCTTATGGCACTCAGTTTCACTTTGTTGCAGAAAGAATGTGCATTTCTCATGATCAAATATTTGGGCTTTTGGTTTCATTTGAAGTTTTGTTTTCCAAGAATTCACACTGCCCCTATCACATTTGTGACTTCAGACGTGTGCTATGCAACGCCTGCTTCATCGCCTTCCAAATAACATCATGTATGATAATGTGAGGAAAAGTAGCTCTGAACACTGTGAAACGTCTTCCATCTGATCTTAAAATGACCTGGGTGCAGTATCTCAAAATTTCTGTTTTCTGTAAAATTTGAAAAAGAGAGTTTGGCTGTAGTTTTGGTGAATGGAAAACAGAGAGGAAAGACTCCTTGGTTTTCCCTATAAAAGCAATTATTTTCAATTTTTGCCTTTGCACAGCTCAACAGCCATAACAGGGAAAGAAAAAGGTAAAGAGAAAAAAGGAGCTTGAAAAAAATCTTTAAGGGGACTTGTACAAGGACAATCTGAATCTTAACACAGATTACAGGTGAACTCCCACATCAGTTTCCCTGAAAATGCCACTGAATGTCAGTTGTGCTCCATAAAATTAAAACTTTGCAGTTATATATGACTTTTCATCATAGGATCTCACATCATGTCACAAACATTAATTAATTAAGTCTCAGAATGTCCCCCTGTGTTCCTGTGTGCAGCTTCAGAAAACTATAGCTATTGGTTTAGATCCCAGTTTGCACAGGTACAATAGATGTGTCATATTATTGTTAAATGCAAGCTTAGTTTATTCCCTTTTCTCAGTCATTCTGAGTCCTTGTCTCTCTCACCCAACGCACGCAAAAAGAGCAGTTCTAACTGCTGCTAAGGAGAGGAAGATAGCACAGCCTCCAGGCAATTCACAGCTTTAAATCCCTGCTTTCTGCCAACATGATGGAAAATAAAAGCAGCATTTTAAAGGAGACTAAAAGGTTTTCACTTCCTGTTTCTTTATTCCTTTTTCTCTGTCCTGTACTGAACAGTCCTAGCTTTTCATTCAAACTTTGCCTGCTCTGCATGTAATCACTTCTAAGAGACATTAAAAGGTAAGCATAAACAATTTACTTGGATGCTTATTATAAAGGCCAAAGTTTAGTCTGAGTAAATGGCTGAACTTAAAATGTCACCTTTAAAATGAACTGGGTATTTTAAAAAAAATGATGGGCCAAAAAGTACTGACCCCTGTCTCTCAAAAGGCTTTTCTTCACCAAGTTTTCCATTCCTTTCCTCAGCGCTTTACACTTCCTACATGGAGACACCTGCTCTCCAAGCAGAGACCGGCTGAGAGCAAAAGGAAGCATGCAGACAGCCATTTGGGAAAGGTGCAGTCCAACTGCGCCAGTAAAAGCCAGGAAAAAGAGATCTGCTCTGCACCTGTTTGTACGGAGCAGGCACCATCAGCAGAAGGCCACAGGCACACACTGCTTATGCAGGGAGGGATGCCTTCTCTCTTTTCCATGCCTGGAGGGAAGTTCAACCTATTTTCTGAATATTAGCAGGGGACATTATTGATTATTGATCAGACACACATTTAGGTGTACACTTCAGGGACACGTTCCTCAGCAAAGCACAGCTTCCCAGCAAAATACTGACAGGCTGAGCAGAGATCTGACACCTTCCTTCCAGAACTTAATGGGACGTTCCCCTGATGCCTTAGATTCTAGCTTTTATATTCTTCAAATCCTGTACTGCCTAGTTGTAACTCTGAACTTCCTTGTAGCCTGTTAACTTCTGTTCTCTTATGCCAGATAGACGTAACAAAGCCTCTCCGAGCTTGTTATTCAAGGACACTTAGGCTGTCCTAGGCCCAAAAGGTGTAAACTAGGGCCTCTAGAAAGGTGGAGAAATTGAAGAAATTACATCATTAGCTAAAATTTTAATTGGCAAACTTACGATGATATGCAAATGAACCAAACCTATAAAAGTGTGAAGAACTTGTGACTCGTCGTGCATCTTGGGGCCCAGCTTGGGGTCCATCTTGGATGTAGCCTTTGGCTCCCCAGGGTGTACTTTTGAAGGCCTTTCAAATAAATATCTACCTTTAGTCCCTTATTCTTGTCTAGTCTCTGTTTCTAGGTAGAAAAGGCATCACTCAAGGCATCACCCTCAGTTTTGGAGTAGGGGATTGCTACAGGGGATCCCTGCCCCTTTTGGTTGTCTTATTGAGAACCTCAATAAGTAGCCTGAAAAGCCCCCACGTCCCATGAACACAAATCTTGTTTTCCCATTGCAGCTGCTATGGACTGCTCTGCTGATGAAAATAACCAGGTCCGATAAAGAACAAGTCATACATTTCTGTGTCCCTTGGCAGCTGTGTCTTGCCACATGAAGGCTCGGAATCAACTCCACTCTGAGGAAAGGCTTGAAAAGAAGACAAGAAAAAAGAGTGGTAACAGAGTTTGGTGGGGTAACTGGAAGAGAATCTGCCTTCAGGTTTAAAGGCTTGAAACCAGGTAAACCCAAATGAACGTGGATGGAGGAACATCCAGATCCTTCTAGGATCACATGGCTACAATTCCCTTTACTTTAAGCTTATAGGGTTGTCCTGGGGTGACTGTATGATACTGTATTCCCTATCATCTGCCCCATGCCAGACATGAATCCTGTGCCTTCCTGTGTCTCTAAGGGAGAGGGAGGAGAGCAGGTGGAATTCCTTCGGCGCTGTATTCAAAACAGAGATAGCTGCTGCTGCTGCGGCGCAAAAGAAAGCACCTTCCTGCTTTTCCCAGCTCTTGGCTCCTTTTTTCGGGAGAGACAGATGGAGAGTTAAACTCCTCTGCTTCCCTGGGACTTTGGCTTCTTCTTCTTCTTCTCTTCTGGACTGTTCAGCAACACCAGAACATCACTGGGAGGCCCTACACTGGCCCAGAGGGGCCCACGCCAAACCCCAACTCTGGAGAGGAGAGAGAGCCACCCACAAAGGACTTTGAATTTTATCAGGTTCTCTCCACAGCGAGAGGTTTTATTATTTAGCTTTTTTTTTTTTTTTCTATGCCTGCATGCACTTTACTTGTTAAATAAATAGGGATTTTTTAATTTTTCCTCCCAGGAATTTCTTCCCGAACCTGTAGGGGAGGGGTGGCTGAAACCTACCTTCTTTGGAGGAGATGTTCCTTCCAGAGCGTTTCCCTGAATTTGTCTCAAACTGGGACATATACATGCACAGAAAAGCTGACAGCTCTGCCGGCTGCAGTGGGAACAAGGAGAGCAGCCAGCTAAGCTTCACTTTGAAACATTAATGCATAAATAAAACAGAGTCTTCAATCATGTCCTTTCGTATGGTCACACATCCATGAGCCTCTCCTAGTATGGGTTGGGCTTCTGAGAGCAAAGCTCTTGCCAAAAGAGCAGGGTTTGAGGCGCTTTTGGCTTTCAGCAGCAAGATGAAGTAGTTAGGGAAGAGATGAAATATGTAAATACTGAAATATGACTTGCAAACTGAAGCAAAACGAGTTTAGTTTGGATTCTGTATTTTCCTTGGATATTTCAGTTGCTTGGGGAATTAAACTAGATCACATAAGCTTAGTAAAGAACATGCTGTGCTGATTTCTGAATTGAAAATGTCTTTACAGCCCATTATTGACTCCAGCACGTAAGGCTGTAAATGCACTGGTTTCACCGCCTCATCTGTGGATGAGCTGCGGGTCTGCATGTTCCAAATGAGCAATGCAAAGGGAAACGACGGCAACTCAGACACTTTGAGACAGACCTGCAAAGGGATTTAAGGGCCCAAATATTAAGGGTTAAGGTTAGGGTTGGGTTAGGGTTAGGCTGAGGCTTAGGTTTAGGGATGGATTAGGGTTAATGTTAGGGTAGTATTAGGGTTTGGGGTTAGGCTAAGGGTTAGGGTTAGGCTTAGGCTTAGGTTTAGGCTTAGTCTTAGGTTTAGGGTTAGGCTGAGGCTTAGGTTTAGGGTTGAATTAGGGTTAGGATTAGGGTAGAATTTGGGTTTGGGTTAGTCTTAGGTTTTGGGGTTAGGGTTAGGCTCAGGCTTAGTTTTAGGGTTAGGATGAGGCTTAGGTTTAGGGTTAGGCTGTGGCTTAGAGTTTGGCTGAGGCTTAGGGTTAGGTTTAGGCTGAGGTTTAGGATTATGGGGAGGCTGTGGCTTAAGGTTTGGGTTATGTTCAGGGTTAAGTTTGGTGTTGGGGTTAGGGTTAGATTTGGGGTTAGGTTTAGCGTTTGAATTAGGGTTAGGGTTTGGGTAAGTGTTTAGGGTTTGGGTTTACCGCTAAGGTTATTCTTTGGGTTAGGTTTCGGCTTAGGCTTAGGATTTCTCTCCAATGGTAACGTATTATGTTTATTCTAACCCTCTGGTTTCATGGCCTGTCACAGAAGCGTCACGCTCTCTCAGGACAGCTCAGGCAGACTCGCCTACATTTGCTGTCTGACGTAAGTTTACAGATTTCACAGCTGTGATTTTTTTTCCTAAATTCACTTAAGACTTATGGAGAAACATAGCCTCTGACCATATTTTCAATCAGCACACCGCCACAGACCCTACAGGTCTATTCTTATTATTTCTTAAAATGAAACAGGAAACCATTCATAGCTTCAGAAATTAAACTGCAGTGGTTTCAAAAGACTTCGAAATCAAGGTGAGGTTCTATTTGCCTTTTCAAGGATCCTGGATCTGGGTCTTCATAAGCGGAAAAACAAAACTTCAAGGTGAATGTAAAGGGACCCAACCAGAACATGGATTTGCTTTAGTTAATCTGAAGCAAATCTCTCTTTAGATAATACTGAAGCAAACATCCTCTTGATTTCCATGCACAGGCCAGCAGGTTGGAGATGATCTTCAGCCTGAGATGATGTAACTCAAGGGTAGTTTAAAATTTCCATTAGTACCCTCAGACCAAGTATCAATGCAGGCGCTTGTTAACAAAGCAACTCAGGGTGTTGTGATGCTTCTGTGTGGGACCAGAAGGAGAAAAACTGCAGTATGACAAAGAGCTGTTGTGAAGTTTCATCTCAGAAATGTCCTATTTTAAAAGCCACATGTTCTCACCTCTGTTTGCCCTCAAAGGCAGTACTGTACTTGACATAAGGGCTACTAGAGCTCAAACTGTTGTGCTACCTGGTGGAAAAAGATTATGTTTTCTGTCCCATTTGCTCCCAGGGTCTCTATTCAGTCTTTTAAGGCCTGGACTTCCCAGGAACATTAAGCACAGCACTTAAATACATCACTGTCTTAAGCTACAACTATAGTATAAATCTCGTGATCTATCAGTACATCATGGGTCTAGCATTTTCAGCATAGACCAGTATTAGAGAAAATCTAAATTATCATCTGTCTCAAACCCCTGAAGAGAAAACAATAAAAAATAATTTTATTATACCACAAGGACAAGAATAATACTTCATCTGGGAGAAGATGTCTTCTGACTTCTCATTAATTCTTCTTTAAAGCCCGTTGAAATATAAGAGCTCTGCAAAGTTTCATTCATTTTGTTTGTGCAGCGTAAAGTTTTCTTTATAGCAAAAATACAGAAGATTTATCACTGCAAGGAGTCCACTTCCCTCACTCTCTTGCAATATTAAAACTGCATTTGCAATTCTGATCTTGTTGGACAATTGTAAACTTGATGCCTTTTTTTTGCAGCCACTAGAGTAGCATCTCCACACTGAATGGAGTATTTGTCTCACACTAGGGACTCTGCTCTGGATTGGAAAAAAAAAAATAATTGATGCATTCAAAGCTGCAGGAAGTGGACTTAGAATACTTGGAGCAAAATCCAGAACCAAAACAAGTAATGATTTGTGATGTGCCCCAGTAAGTTAACTAGATTATGGGACATCTGCATATCTTCCCGTTGTGAATATACTATTCCTCAGCGTCCTTTTTGCACAGAGACAACCCACTCCAGGGGGCTCACTGAGATGGACCAAACCCCAGCAGCCACATCATCTCCACCTTAGGGTGGTCTGGGCACCGAACTGTTGAGAAGACAAACATGCCACCATAAAAGAGGAAGGTGGAACAGCGATAGATTGGTTCAAAGAAGACAGCTACAGCTGCAAAGTCGAAGAGCTTGAGGATGTGCTGCAGGTCCCGCTGCTGCTCTCTCACCAGCCCTAGGTTGCCTTAAGTGAACGTCTAAGCGGTTGCCTCCCAAAGCTTTGCCTGTGTAGCTACACAGCCTCCCAAAATACACGGCCTTTACAGGGCATTACCTGACTGAAGCAGAGTCCTGCCCATTGTAAGGACTGCAGGACCCTCAGAGCATCTGGGAACAGAAACCAGTTCCTATGATGCCTGTCAGAGACTGAGAATAGCTCATGCCTCAAACACTGACATAAAGTTTTGCTCATTATAAAGAAGCTACAACCAAAGAAGCCTCCCTGAAGACTGGGACTTTGGACTGAAATTCAAACTGCTGATTAGATAAAGGGAAACCTATTGTTCAATCACGTCAGGCTGAGGGAAAAGTATGCATCCATCAAAGGCCAAAGCCACCAGCCGCACTGAGAATCATCCCCGGCTGAGTTTGGGGTGTGGGGAGAGCACAGCCCACAGAAGCCAGGTTTACACAGACTCCCCCCCAACCGAGGGGGGAGGAGGAGGTTTTGGGTGCATTGCATAACCTCTGGTCAGAGGCAATAAACACCCATCCTCCGATTACACAAACTGGCCCAGCTGTGGAACCCCCAACCCCACACGCCACATCCACGGGGCATTCACGTGAGAGGCAGCTGAGGGGGAGTCATAATCCATCAAAGAGCCCCCAAAGTGCTCCCCAGAGGCTCTGTGCCACTGGATGCAACAGATCCAGAGTCTGCTATAAGAGACTGCCCCCCTCCCCCAGGAGGACATGCCAGGACATTGCCACCTGCCTTGAGGGTATATTAACCCATGGGACTCTATGCTTTTCGGGGGGACCTTCACCACCAAGAAGACCAGCTGGAGAGGATCAACGGAACATCATTAGGATCCACGGAATGGTGATATTTTTCTTATTCTGTCCCAGTCACTCTCCTTCTGTCCCCCCCACCTATTTTCTATTTCTTTCTCTCTCTCTCTCATATTTACTATTAAATAAAACCAATACTACTGACTGGCATATGGTCTCATTCGCACCTTAATTCGGGCAGAGGAATTTCTAAGAACCTCAGTAATCGGATCCTGACAATGCCTTAGGTTTTAACTTCTATATTTTTCAAATCCTGTACTGTCTAGTGTGTAAAACTGAAGTTTCGTGTGGCCTGTTAACTGCTGTTCACTCATGCTGGTTAGACATAACAAAACCTCTCTAGGTTCGCTCTTCAAGGACACCTTGATTATCCCAGGCCCCAAAATGTGTAAACTAAAAGCCTTTGAGAGGAGGGGCAAACTTGGGGTAATTACATCATTAACTGAAGTTATAATTGGAGAATTAACCCTGATATGCAAATGAACCAAACTTACAAAAGTGTGAAGAACCCGTGACCCAGGGTCCATCTTGGGTGGAGCCCCTCATAGGCTTTGACTGCCCCAGGGTGTACCTTTGAAGGCTCTTCAAATAAATACCTACTTTTATTCTCTTAATCTTGTCTAGCCTTTGTTTTCAGGTAGCCACTTCCAAGCATCACCTAATAAAAATCTGAAAAACACGAAAGTTATTTTCTACTAGACCCTCAGGATGGAAACTCCAGCTTCTTATATTGTCATAGTCTCTAATTGTGCTCTCAGGAAGGAAGGCTGGCGAAGGGAAAAGAAGGGAGGAAGGAACAGTTTCCACAGTTTGGGTTGTAGGAGCAAAGAAGCCTGAAGGTGCCAGAGGTGTAACAGATGGTATTTGATTCCACAAAAGATGTAACATGGCACCTACTAAGAAGGTGAGAAACATTACCCTGAATCTACCAGCAGCTTTGGTTGGGGTACTTGCAGCAAGCCCTCCACTTCATGGGTAGAAACCTTCTTTCCACGCTCATAGTTTTTCTTGGCACTCATAAAGCAGTTCAACAAGCATATCCCTTCCAAATCATCTGGCCTGTCAGATGCTGATGGAGGGACATCTGTACCAGTCTCTCTCTTTCTTTAAAGACCGAAGAGATGTTCTTTAAAAAATGCTAAAGAAACAGACTTGAGAACACAACACAATTTTTGCAGTTAAACTATAAAATTCAACCATTATGGCTCCTTATGAGTAGAGTGTAAATATGGATGCTCCAGATCCCATTTGTCATGCATTTCTGTAACTTTGGTCAGATACAAAGTTCAAGGTGCTGAGAGAAATATTTGTAGTTTATGAGGGGATAAACTCATAAATCGGACTTTGTTTCCTCCTAATAGATATTATATATGTAAACTACTCCCACACATTGCAGCTAAGTTTTCAGACTACCATCCTCACAAGATTCTACTGTTTTTTGCCCTCCATTTCTTTGGAAACAAATCAACCAACCAACCAACTACGAATGACTTATGTTTGGATGTTTTCATTCGTGATCGTACTGGTACTGAGAGCAAGAAGGACAAATATAAAGACTGTTGTGAACTTTATTGAATCTGATTAACTGTCTGGTTTGGGCTCAATTTAAATTTGTCAAGACTAAAAGTCCCCTGTCATCTTTTCCCTGCTCCACACACAAATGAGACCTTCACACAATTCAGAAACTGTGCTAGGTCTGAAGACAAATACCAGAGCTGCCTGTCAGCTCCTTCACCAGCCAGCCCGCCCAGACAGCTAACTCGCAATCTCCCTTCCCTTGTCTCTTTGACATTGCTCACTTGTGCTTTCAACATTGTCAAAACGCATCTCGACCGGCGTAAAGATCCAGCAAGAACTGGGTGCCCTTGCAAGGCTGTGGAAGTTCCTGCCTTCAAAAGGGACATGGGAGGGGAGAGCAGCAGCTCTGCCAGCACAGCAGACCCGGAGTGATGAGGGCAAAGGGAGGCAGGGGTGGCAGCAGCGGGGCTCGGGACCCCTTGGTTTCCAGCACCCACTGGGGTACAGACGGCTCCAAGGGCACAACCCCTGAACCACTGATGTGTACCCAGGCAGCCTCATTCCAAGCTGGGAACATGGCTGTGCTAGGCTATTTTACCAAAAGGGCTGGCATACATGAACTATTAAAATCTGCACATGGTTTAAAGCAGGAGGGGTCAAATGCAATACTCCAAATAGCATTTATTATAAACTTCTGTGATTTTTCCTCTTTGAATGGCCATCTCAGAATTTTCCCTTCACAAACTTACTAGCTGCATGACTGTTTTCAAAATGAAATTATATTGGCCAATTATTCAATGTATTTAATTACAATTTAATTCCCACCTTGTAAGATGAATCACCAGAATCAGTCAGTAATGCACCTGCTGACTGGATAACCACTTTCATTTTGTTTTTTGTTTTTCAGCTATTTTTAATAAACTAATTTTTAAGACTGCCAACTCCGTTAGTAAAATCTCACTGAGCTTTTGAGCTTTGAAACCATTTTAATACACTGCAATTCTCCCAACAATCTGAAAAACAACAGAAAAGTCCCATTATGATCCAAAAGAATAAAAGAATGCTGCACTTTGAAATGAGACTCACATTTTGGATTTCTTTTTCATACCCAGTTAACTTTATATACAGCTACAGTATAATGTGATAGTAAATTTATACCCCTCCATTGTCACCTGTTCAAAATGCATTGGAATATTCAGTATTTTTTTTTTCCATTTTTAAAGTCTCCATCAGAGCCTGTGTGAGAACTGCAATAAATAAGCAGCCACATTTTCCCACACTGGAAAAGTTCCAGAAGGGAAAGGGCTCTCGACAAAGCTAAAGGAGTTTTCAAGACACTTTCTATTTCCATACTCGTTCTTTTGTATGCTAGGTTGCCTGCCATTATGTTTATGTAATTCTGACAGTGTTCTTAATGACACACTAACAGATTGTAAAACACGCTGCTGGCATTTACTTGTTTTTTATATTTTTAAAACAATGTCCTTCATGTAACAGTAGTTAAGCGCGGCAGAAGGACATCATTAGAGCCATGGTTAAACTGTAATTTACACCATTAGGAAGGCAGGAGCAATTTTTATTGCCTGGCAATTTTCTTGCTGAAATATTTGGACCATATGGCTCAATTTGTGTAATAACCTTAATTTCAGCACCCTTCAGGTCTGCCTCCATCTCCTACGGAATGGTAAAATGCGGTTTAGCAGAAAAGGCAACTGTCTATACTTAGAGAGTTGAGATTAATAACATGTCACGTCCTGTTTTTGGTGAAGGAATTCGAACAGCAGCCAGATGGTATCTCTACAAATAACTGTCAGGGGTCTTGATCTAATCAATACAATGTATTAATACATCTCCCTTCGCTGCTTCTCGAGGGGCTAGCGTGCAACATCTGGAAAGATTGGGGGGACCGCCAAGTAGAAAGCTGATCCTTTTCAGAATCAAACTGAGCCCAATTAATTTTTCATGTATACTTGATAACTGTTTCATAATGAGCTATGCGTCTTGACGGAGTTAGGGTTGGCGGCATGAGCGGCTTGTGCTTCCTATCCCCATTCAGTCCACTTACAGAAACCAACCCATTAATCAAACTATCTGGCATAAAACTGAAATCTCAGCTCAGCAAGAGATCAATAACCATCCTTAAAAAAAAAACAAAAAACAAAACCACAACCAGAACAACAACAAAGACCCCACCACAGAAAAGGGCTTTAGTGGGCAAAAGTACACAGGCATGACATTAGTAATTACTTTAAGAGAAACCAAAACTCAGAACCACACTCACCTGACAGGCACCTAAACCAAAGAATTTAATATGAGCTTCCTGTCAAAAAGTAACATTTAAGTCCATTAAAAATACACTGCCATTCTGCTTTCTAGATACAGAGGCCATCTGGCCCCTATTCACCATAATTGCTATTACAGTCTCAAAAATAATATTTATATAATGCTGTAAATTAACAGACGGACACTCATTCCCACTCCCAAAGAGCTTTCTGTTGATAAACTCATCTTTTAGCACCATGCAGATATTAGGGTCTTGCTCCCTAAAGAAAGAGGGGGCAAGATTATAGGCAAGATTATACATGCATTCCAGGGCTTTTTGTGAAGTCTGAAAAGAGGAGAGAGAGAGGTCACTTGGCAAGCAGAAAATGGGAAACTGCAACAAGCATCGGGAAGATGAGCTTGAATGAGGCTGTGAAGCTGAGTGATGGGAATGGATTCAAAAGGGAGCAGTAAAGAGAAAGGACAGGAGGTCAGCTGAGAATACTAAACTTATCTTGCATAGGACACCCCATGGCTGTTTGATGAGAATGACTTTGGTGACTGTAGACCTGGATTAGATTCAAATGGAGTCCCCAGTGGTATGAGGCTCTATGTTATATTACCAATTCCCATGAGTCCTATGGCTTGCTTTGGCTGCCTTTTTTTTTTTTTTTTTTAAAAAAAAAGGTAGGATTCTCTGTTTATTAAAATTACCCTTTGCTTGCTAAAATTCCCTATGAAATAGAAGCATGTGACATAACACTTCTCAGCCAATTTGAATAAAAGACCTTACCTGCGGAGGGAAGTGGGGCTGGAGGGTAGGATGGGGGCTGCGGAGTGGCCTTTCTAATTATCAGCCGAAGAATTCCTGTATCTGTAACTACTGGGCATAACCCTGGGGATTTCAGGAAGCTGCCCTATGACTTCACCAACAAAGAGCGTTATCTCGGAGTTGCCTGATACATCCACTTAAGAATGTTGGCTAAATATGAATTAAAATCTAGTCAAATCCAATTAAGCATTTTTAAACAGATATCTAATTTGAAAAACAGCTGTACATATTACCCAACAAATTTCTGCCTCCTCCTCCTTCATTTTTATTTTCTACTTATATATGAGAAAGCATCTGTAGCTTGCTAAAATGTTGTTTCTTAAAGCTGATTTAGTGCAGTCACATAACAGGGCACAAAGGGAAGAATGTCTCTATATTACATCTTCCTAACAAATTATACTTAATAAGATGTAGTTTGTGGGGATTTCTGTTTTGTTTATTTTGTTTTTACAAATTAGAAAACACTCTGTCAGTGGTGTTTTTCTACACTGCCTGGTTAGCTTGATCTTACTCTCACAAGTGGACTGCAAATACAGAAAAAACCACAGCGAAAAGCATTAATATAAAGCATTTATAAAAACATACCTAGAGAAACAGCATATGGAACATTTATGCAATCTCATTTTAGTCATCAGCCTTTAGGTTTTGTCAGGTGGTCACCTATTCTCTTATGGCTGCAGGTACACACACACAAACGATCACCATTTCCAGAGTGCTGCCCAGGACCATCTTTCTGTCAAAGGGTACCATCTTTTAAACCTGCATAATTCCATTGTGTGGGTTAAGAAAGCTGATTAATCAGTGTAAAGTCAACCACCTTCTTTGACTGACACTTAATAGTAGTGGCACACAAGTGCACCACAGGAAAGCAGTCTCGTGTGAACAGCTGCAGCCCAAGGATGGTAAAGGTCCATGCCTTAAATGTTCTGGACGTTTCATGGTACATAGAGGACATTCATGCTCTTAACTACGTTAGATGTCTGAAGTCAAACATTATAAATATCTCTCAAAAGACCTAATTCTACATGTGTTTCACTCATCAGAAAAAGACTACACAATGGGTGAAAAATGGACCTTGCACAAGGAGAAGCCCGAGGATAAAATACACCAGATTTTTCCAAACAGGTGACCACTTTATTTGTAGAAGAAATTACCTATTGATCCAGGCACTCTGGCCTAGTCAATCTAGAGTGTGGTTAGGCATGGTGAGACATAACTCTATCAGTGTTTTACTTCTGTCTGGTCCAAAAATTTACTGAAAGACAAAATTATGTCAGCTTTGTGTTGTACACTGAATTAGGGAGAAAACATTAAAGAAAAAAAGAAGTGAAATAAACTTCTTTGCTGTAACCTTCACTAATTCAAATCACCAGTTGCCTGACAACATATTAAGACCTCACAGACACCAGACAAACCTTTCCTTCCTAACTCGCAAGAATTTCTTTCCTTCCTGGCAGAGCTCCAGCAGGGTCTAAAGCTATGTTTCTGCGGCTGCCGGAAACATCCAGGAGACAGTGAAGTGGCCTTGTTTACAGCAAGGATGGTATAAATAGAAGAGCTGATGCCTCTCTCTTTCTCACCATTCCCCTCCAGCTCTATTACAACAGTACTTCAAAATCATCACAGTTGTGCAACAATCCATTTCATCCTTTCTGCTCTAATTAGGCAATTCTACATGTCTGTCTTGATAGGTGGGGCTTACTGAAGCACTTAATCAGTTTCTGGAGGGGCATCATAGTGCCAATCCAAATGCTTATTTAAACAGAGCTGTAGTGCCAAATCCAGCATATTCTGCAGCAGCATGGAAACAACAGAATCTGTGAGACACAGATTGCCTCACACACTTTTTTTAAGCAGCCTTCAATGTGAAGGAGCACTTGTCCTGTATTCATCCTGTGTAAGCTTAACAGGTCTAGAGATTAAAACATGGAAAGCATTTTACATTACTGGGCTTTCCTGGCAAATAAAACAATTAGAGCAATTCCAGTACAAGCCCTTCCTGAAACTGTGCTAACAAGGCTTTGAATCTTAAAAACTGCATTAAATCAAACGATTCATTTGCAAACCCATCACATACAGCACACACGTGGTAGGTGGGGATCATTTCATTGAAATTAGAAAGCAAATGTCTCTATACATGAGAGGTCACCAGTTGTTGTATGTTAAAATCTTTTCACTGTTAGGCATAATTAAAATACTCCAACAGTGGTTTCAGTAATTTAAACATTGCAGTATTGTTGTAATATTTTTCTAGGCTTCAAGAGTTCACAATTGTTTGGTCCAATCAAATCTGGGAACACTGGAGAAGTTATCACCCATCAAGGTAATTACTTTCAAGTTGAAATAATTACTCCATCAATGTTAATGGTCTTTCAACTTCAATAAAGCACTCACCTGCCGATAATCACAGCTAACCTCTTGCTCTCATGCAATTCCCTCTCTATTTAGCAGGTTATATTACAGCCGTTAGAGTGGTCACTTGTCCTGAACAGCTGCTGAATTTCACTTTGATCGTCTGTGAACCATAAAAAAATTAGTCATCTGTGTATGATTTCCCCTAACCCATAAGCCCTTGCAGAGCTAAGGAGACGATCTTTTGGCTGCATTAGGGCACTGCTGAGCAGCCATCTTGTTTCTGGTGGTGGCTACTTTCCACTGTCTAACAGCAGCACAGGAGCCTCATTAACTTTTGCCCTCCACTGCCATTTACAGCTTTCACTTATTGCTAAGTAGCACATCTTCTGAATTTATGGCATGTGCGGGGATTCCTTCACTGACACTCATCCCCTTTTTTAGGGTGCACTCCACTTCCCAGGCATCTGCAATCGACATGTATAAAAAGTTTCACTGGTTCCTCTCTTTGGCATATTTTTTTCTTATTCTTGTGGCTACAATCTTCATTACTTCTTCTATAAGAAAGTTGCCAGGTACAGCACTGCATACTGCATTACTGAATAGCCTGTACAAGGAAGTTAATAACTGTGTGGCATCTCATTTCTAATGCTGCCAAATGTTCACAGGTCTATATGACGAAATAGAAGTGAAGGATCACATATGAATGGATTTTTATGTATTTTTAAATGCAATGAATAGAAAGAAACTAACTCTGGATGCTTGATTCCAGATATCTGTAAAATCCTGCATAGGAGGAATGAATGTATGGCAGTACTGGCCACTCCAGATTATTTCTGACATGTTATTTTTGATATGGAGTTTTTCAACAAGTAAATTACACTTAATATTCTGACTCAGCTTATTTATTTGATATGTAAATTCTGTCTGCTTATAACACAATCATGTTAGCCAAAGCCTCATCCTCCTACCAAAGTCTTTATTACTGCTGTTCTGCAATATGTCTACAGATTTCCCTATCACAGCAGCTGCCAAGAGGAGCTTGGCCAGTACAGTTATATACCATCTCCCCCAATAATGTAAGGGAAGCCAACCTGTGTTCTCAACTGTTAGCACAGCTGCATCCAAACTAGAGGCTTTGCTGGGGCAGTGATACCAGCTAAGAGACATGTTCATTTTTTCACCCCAAGCTGGCATGGTTATGCCAAAAAAAAGCCTTTAAGGCTAAGTTTGGCCTGAGAGCCTTACGTTGCAAAACACACTGTGAGAAGACCTGTGCACAGGTGCAGGATTTCTCAGGAATAAGGCCCACAATGCTTACACTTACCTCTTGCATCCTCTAACAAGCACATTGCACTTTTATCTACATTTGACTGAGACGAATTTAACGCACTGAGACCTTGTTTCTACATAATAATAATTGGGGGGCACTGCCCATAGCAGGCAGCATTTTTATTTTTAACCCTCATCTCCAGATGCTTTTGTTTCTACAGGCATATTCCAACAGCTACATACTTTTAAATTTTTTTACTCATCTTCCTGGCTTTGAATTCTCCTGCTCACAATAAACAACCAAACACTTGATATAATCGTCATGGGAAAAACAGCATTACCCATCCACAAATGTCTATCAAGAAATGTCCAAACCTAACCACAGTTCTACGTCACAGCAACACTTGGAATACAGCAGTTAAAGAGTTGTGATGCTTTGATGACATGTGGCAGGCACACATTGGCTTTACAATGAAATCATCTCTGGGTTCTGTGTTCACAAGCTTAAGTCCTAAATTCACGGGAGTGAGAAGCTTGCTTTGACAATTCAGTCACTTTATGCAGATTTCTGTGAATGAGAACCTACTGCCAATCCACTCCCCTACAAACACATCTGTCTCTTTTTAATGCTGTCAAGACACTAAATATGATTCCTGCTTTAGAGGGTTAAAATGAACTGCAAAGACGTTGTGGGAGACACTTGTGCTACCGTAACCAGTCTTGACTTGACTTTGCTCTGCAAATAAACCAGAATGTCAGTTTAACTCGCTGTCACCTAACATCTGTCACTACACTCCTGGCCAAACAAGCTAAGGAAATGGGTGACACTGCTCTTTAACTGTGAAGCATCAAAATGGCTCACGTGCATGTCGCTTGCTTCTAGCAGTGCAGGACACCCTCCTTTCATTTCAGGGGTAGCAGCTTTTGCTCTGAGAACTGAGTTCTCGTTTTTATCTCCATCGGCAGCGTAAAATTTCAAGGGGTCAGTGATAACCTTAAGGTACCAGACAGCGACACCTTTGACATATTAACTCAAATACATATTAATGGAGGGTAAACAGCTGGATTTGGGGAAGGTATATACTATAGTATATAAGTCTGTCAAATTGTTTGAAAACCCAGAAGATGCTTCTCATTTGGCTCTGAAATGGATGGAAATGAAGCTGTCAAATTAGACCAGTCTGCAGGGACATTAGCAAAACTTAATTTGTATCCTACAGTGTCACAAGGATTGTATTTCTCCTCTAAGTTTTGGTCAAGCTTTATATCCCAGGGCAGGCAACCAGGGTGCAACTGACAAGTGCAAGGGTGGGATCAGCCACTGTGATTCTAGCACTGTTTTTTTTTTCTGGAATAATCTAATGGGATAAGAATGGAGTCTAACAGATTAAATAAAGGACTAAACTCATTGCTTTCTTAATACTTTAAGTCTTACTTGTAACATGGAAGCTTGTGAGAGAGAATGACTAATGGCATATCCCACGAGGGAGCTCCAATAGAGATGCTTTAGGAGATTAAATGATTTAGCCTAGTACCCATGAAGGCTATATTTTAAAGAGGCAGAAGTTTAATCACTGGAATTCTAGTTCCTTCAGTAAAATTACATTTTAATTAAAGTATCTCATTCACAAAGCTAAAGTTAAGAGTATATCAGCAATTTCATGATAAAATTCTATTTTTAAGCATTTATAACTTTGAAAGTTGGTGTCCAGGTTTTTTGCCTGCTGAGATAATTGACCTAACCTCCTGCAGATATCTTTGATAACAGGACTCCATGCACTTTATGTCAATAACTTTGATTCTAAGCTTTAGCTGTTCTGCTATATTCAGAAGTGGTAGGATTCAGATCTCAGGTCCTTGGTATAAATCAGCAGCAATTCTACTCAGTTAGTGCAGCTGCAACAGCTTAAAGTAAGTGCAACTGATGGAGAAGATGGAGGAGATGTGAGGAAAGATTTGTCCCCAAAGGGCAGTATAATATTTTAAATAAAAATGGGTAGCCAAAATCATAATTGATCCATGTTCAAGACAAAAGACAGTAGAAAAACCATGCCAGCCAGCTTTGCTGCAATGCTAGTAGAACAGCTATATATATGCTGCCAGAATGTCATTTTGATTCAGGATAGTGTTTGGGGAAAATAAAGCATTTTGGAGCCAGGAAAATACTAATTCAGTAAATAATAGCTTGTTAATCTAAAAGGCTTTTAACTGATGCTGTTAAAGAAACAGGCTGTAGCAACATTATTTAAAAGACCATTTTGGTAGGTTTTATTACCCACAGTACAACCATCTTGGACATTTTCTGTTGTTGTTGGCATGCTTAGAAGACGTTGTGATGCATGACCAGCCAGGTCAATTCTGATGCTCAGCAGCACACTGCATGCTGCTGAAGCAGAGTAGTAGGAGAAGTCCTGGCTTTTCACTGGTTTTAAAATCTTAGGTGCATCATCACAATTATCATGGTGGTTATTTTTCTTAACAAGTTAAGGGAGCTAAGTACCAAAATGCCACTGCACTTTAGAATCTCAATCTACTTTTTAAAGCCTGGTATGCTGTGCAATGTGAATGCAACTGCCTCAGAAGGCAAAAGTATACATTATTTCTATAATTCAGTTCAGTACTTGTTTTCCTTTTCAGAAAAAGATGTATTACAAACTTAATCCATTTAGGAAACTAGATACAAAACTGCTCTGAAACTCTGTGATCCAGGGTATGTAAGGCTACCAAGCCAGAAACTTCTTCCACTGTGTCATGTAGAGATTTGTCTGAGGAAGTTACTTAAAGGTTACTACTGAGTATTCCAGGGAAAGCTTTTTAGGATCCTACTTGAATTGTCAAGCAGATACTGAGATGATTAAGAATTTTGGGGATTTCTGGTGTTATTTGATACAAACATGGGCTATGAAGATAATGTAGGGAAAATTCAAGGTTTATGAACATGAGGTGGCACTGCTGAGGAAACCAATCTTTATTACAACCTCCTTAAACTTTTAAAACTTATTTTCAGAAGACAACCAAGTACAGCAGCTGTCCTAATACACAACAGTTCAGTCCAACTATCTATAAGCTGTCTTGCTATAGAAAGACTAGAATGTAATATAAAGGGGGGAGGAGCAGTGGTAAATGCACAAACCACAACCATTTCTGTCACTGGTTTACACAATGTTGTTAGTCAGTTCACAAGACAATGCCCTTTCCCAAATCTATCCCTTCACATACTGCATAGAAACAGGAAAAAAAAGGGAAGGGAAAGACAGATCAGCAGTGCAAAGTGTCATTCTAATACAAGTACGTGAATTGGAGATAAAAGTAGAACTGCTTTTATTACTGATGAGTTATGAGGGGAACATGCAAATGGGTTGCATATATGAACTATGTAATTACTAATTAATTCATTCACTTTATGATTCCAAGTGAAATAAAAAATAGAATTCTATACAAGGAGGAGCAATATTGCTGTTCTTTGTGCAGGTCCTGTGAAACTATTCTGTCAGTCAGACAAAAAGCTCAGGACAGTATTTTCAGAGCAAGGCTGACAAATGCATGTGCTTAATTCCTTCAGACATGACACAACCATGCTTTTCAGTAACCTACTTGCCTCTACCAGAAATCCAATATTAACATGAAATGTTTCAGTCTGCATTGGGCCAAACACAAAACTTAAACCAACAGAACGACTGGCAATTGGAAACCCCACTTTTCACATCAGCATTAAAGGAGATTTTAAACTACAACAGAGATCAAAGCAGAGTAAACACATCTTAAAACTGGATTTGTGGTCCAGTTCTTACCATTACGGTGAGTGCTGTGACAGCTGGGGTGCTAAATGTTGGGTCGCTGCGTTTTTCTTGATAGACCACTCGGTACAGAGATATGACACCATTGGGGGAGACCGGTTGGGTCCAGTTCAACCGCACTGAATACGCACTTGTGGCTTGTGCCCAAGGGGCTCCCATGCCCCATGGGGAAGCTTCCAGAGTCTGGGTTGAAGCCCACAGGCTGTCCACGGATCCCACAGAATTTTGAGCTCTGGCGCGATACTCATAGAGAGTAAAAGGCTGGAGAGCATCGGACGCGTCAATGAATTCCAAAGCTCCTTCAGTCCAGACGAACAAAAGCAGCTCTTCTTGACTGCCCACAGGACGTCTGGAATTACATCAAAAGCAGTGTGTTTAAAACTGAAAAGAGCTTTAGCAGTCCCACAATAGTTGAACCTAAAGTCCCAAGTTCAACTTGTATCTCAGAAAAATACAGAACTTATTTCTGTATGTTACACACACACACAAGGAACTGCCTACCTATCTTTGCATCTTAAAAGCATTTCCCTGAACTTAGGTGCTGAGTAGTGAAGAAGAGATTTTTGAGGCAATCAATTATTCTCCTTTATCTAGAAGAATACTATAAAATGGGGCAAACAAGTCCAGGGTAGCAGAATAGCAACAAAATGGCATATTGTCCTTGTAGGATAGAACACACCACAAATGAGACTTTCGAAACTTAGAACATGAAATTTTAAATCTATCTTTAGTTGCTAAGCAATGACTTGAATTGCAATATGGGTGCAAGTTTTCAGCATTTCTGAAAATCAATCTATTTACAGAGGTACTAACCTCAGGATCCCTCATTTATGGAAAACTTATGACCAATTTACTGGAGAAAAATGTTACCTAGTGAACAAGGGATAAATACACTACCATGCCCTCAAAACTAAAGATGTGCACTTTCAAATTCTGGTTTGCTCACACTAAATATCCCATTTTTTCTTGCAAATGGAATAAGTAATCCCTTGTGCATAAACTTAGCTGAATTTGCAGCTCCACCACCAAACCTCATTAAAATATCACACATAGTGTTTTCTGTAATAAACTACGTATTTTTTCCAACACTGTTTTTGTTTAAAAATGCAAACCTAAGAGATATGAAAAGCATTCACAATGGATTTTTCTTTTAGTACATATGTACATATATGTCTATCTATATATATGTATACCCAGACACACACACATGTACACATATATATGTATATATAGCATTACTACTGCAGATATGCCTGCCTTGGACCTGCTGATATTCTGAGTACCAGAGATTACAGATGACCCTCAGCCCCTTTGTAATATAGCCCTTTCTTCTGTATAATTTACAACAGTTTTAATAAGCCGAGTGCTCATCTTCAAAACAGAGTTATCCAATCAATTCTTTCACTTGGCATAAAAATGTTTGTGTGAAATTAAGTTGGTTACATTTAAACACTGTGATAAATCCCAGTGATGGTTGGGCTGTACTGCACATGAATTTAAGTATTTCCCCTATTCTTCACAAGAACCTTGGCCTTTGCAGAACATAAAAGCATTTTCACCCTCCACGCCAACAACAAAAATCCAAATTACATTATCTGCCAGTTTTATTGCAAGTAGGGCAAATTTGCAGAAGTGAAATTGGTTTGTCTGGCTACTGGGTGTCATCACTACACACACACACAGAAGCTGAAGAACATTTCTTTGGCAAGAGAAAAATCTGTGTTTCAAAGAATGCTGTTGGATTTTATTTTGTTAGATCAAACCAGGAATTAATTTAAAAATAAAAAATCACTGATTTTTAAAAACTGATAATCTTAGCTGCTTGTAATAATATATTCCCAGGTATTAACATGCAAATATGAAGAACGTAATGAATGCAAGTGTGTACACAGCTGTTTATTCCTCCTTTGTGTATATGCATATATAAGGCAGGAACGAAGACATTATTTTCTCATATGAAGCTGAATAATTTTTGCTAAATTCTGAGATAAGCAGATTATATGGATACTGTTTAGTTTATAAGGGTTGAAGTGTGATTTTTTACAAATAGAAGAGTTTTGAGGTGCAATATCTCTATCATAGTGAAATAACCAAATTGTAAGATGTGTTAATACCGAGGGTTGGTTGGCAGAACTGGGCAAAGACTGGCAGGTAGAAGAAGCAGGAAAGATTCCCTAGAAATTCTCAGTCTCTCTGTAAGAGTCCAAAATTTCCCATTGTCTCCAAAATTCCAGAGAATTTTTAATACAATTCCCCATGCTCTTTATAGTGGCAAGTTAAGCCTCCTACAGAACTCTCCCTTGGATGCTGTTCACTGACGTAATGAAAGCCATGTAATTTTGAAAGGTGAATCACTACTATGTCTTTCTCCTGCACCTAAAAATATAGTCTTTTCTCTGTGTACTCAAAAACATGTCTAAAAAAATCTCTGTAAATAAGGGAAAAGAGAGTACATTTTAATGCAATGAAGTCACATTTAATGTGTCTTGCTGACCAAACAGTGTGGGACTTGGACGAATAAAAAAATTTATGTTTTATAAATATTCTAAACTCTGTGATAAACAGTTTTTTTGCACTGAATGATCAAATATGCCACCAACTGTAAGCTGATTCACAGGCAAAGCTGTACAATGTAGCCTGGTTGAGTATTTAGATCTTATTACTGCTGAATATTTAATGAATAAAACTTATGGTTAGGTAAATGGTTCCATCTGTAGTGCTAAAAACCAGAATATCTTCATGTATGAATAAACTTTGAACAGAAGTGGTTGAACAATCTGTAATCATTTCAATCGTCTTAAGATTTAAGATTCAGCTGCTCATTTAGCTGGAAGTGTTTCTTATGTACCACGAGCTGCAAAGGAGAATAACATTTCCAAGAGCTGGAAGATGTCTCTTAATCTGCATAGTCTGATTTGCTCCTTACGTTCATTTTGAAGATGTTCAGATAGTTATTTTCTTAAGGGCAAATTCTCCCTGCCCCAGTGCCAATCTGAGGCGGATGACATAAGAAGGAGAATATAATCTTCTTTGTGACAGATAACTCCAGAGCCGCGCTGCAGCAGCGCCGACTGCAGCGCTCGCCCCTCAGTTTCCCTGTGTGCACGGAGACGGCGAATTCCTGAGGCCTCGCGGGTCAGATCAGAATTATTCCTCACATGTTTACCTTTCACCATACAACTAAATTACATGTTTTAGCAGTGCCTGCTGCTTTCCTTACTGGAGTGGTGGTGAGATATTTTTAGGAGCACTGAGGTGTTTTGGGGTAAAATTCAAATGATCAGGGAATCACGCTGTTGAATGTGGGGGAGCAGTGCAACATTAGCAATGCTCCCCCTCTGCAGTTTCACATCTAATTAAACAAAGAAACCTCACTTGCATTTGTATTCAACAAATTGACGCTAATATAGCTTTTATGATTTGGGTTATTTTTTTTTAAACCTGAGTTCTGATGTAAAAAAAAAAAAAAAAAAGGAATTTGAATTTATTGCATGTAATATACTAGTTTAGGTTGGGTATTAGATCAATTACAGGTATAAATAAAAGCCCTCAGGAGTTCTTATATTCAATGACATAACCATCCACAGGGATTCCTACATTAAACCATCCAGCAACATATGTTCCTTGGAAGCTGTCTTGGGTACAACTCATGGTTAAGGGTGTATGGTGAAGCAATGAATTAATCATAAAGAGTCCGTCTAGAAGCCTCTACATTGCAAGTCACGACAGCCACTGAGACACGTCTTCTGTCTTAAATTGCCTCTTGATTTTTCTGCTATATTTTTACCAACCAGACTGCTCAGCTCATGAGAGCTACATTTCAATCTCACAAATACATACTAAATAATAGAATTTTATTGGGCAAGACATAGATGGCTTGACAGAAATTCAGACACTCCCTTAAGGAATTTCAGAACCAAAATACTTCTAATTTTACAGGCAATATGTCTTTAAGGGCCATCTCATGTGCCTCCTACACAGAGCATGCTGGTAATCAATAGAGAGCAATTCCATTAGCTCATGTGACCTCTAATTTACTAAAATACAGCAACAAATATATATAATCTATCTTCATAATACTATTATTTTTTCAGAGTAGCAACTTCTGTGGTTGGCACAGCGATGTTATGTCATGATGAATGGGAACAGAACTAGATTAGGTGATTATCTCATGAACCAGATCTTTTCTCATTCACAAACTCTTCTAAGTTGTGGTCCTTGCTAGAAAATTTTAAAAGCCTCAGATCTGTTTTTAAAGCTGCTTTATGAATCAAAAATAAAATATTGCCATCTCTTCTATCATAAAATAACATTTTAATTTTTTGGTTTCTAGCAAAATGGCTGCAAACTTGGGAGTACTTTTATGATGCTAGAGGAAAGCACGAGTCCTGCCACTTTAATGCAGAGATCTGCACACACACTAGGTCCCCAGGCATTCCAGGTTTTGAGTTAAATGAATTTATTTTGGTGGTGATGCAGTAAGGAAGAGGCACATACTGAAGATGAAATTACATTCCATAACCTCCCATAGAAATACTGCAGTCTTGCTGCTATAACAATGTAAGGCCATGTGTGGCTACAAAATGAAAAAGAACTATGTGCTTACATCCCATTTCTGATTTTTTTGCAGCTATCTGAGAAAGATTTGATATTGTTGTTGTCTAAGCACATTTAAACTTCAGCTGAAATAACTGCCAAGTGATTCATGCCTATGTAGGTGAATATACCGATTGTATCTGGAGCCCCAGTGCGCCATTTTCATTTCACTTTAAATAAAAAACAAAATGTATCTATGTCAGTCAGTGCCCTTCTGCTGTACTCAGAGGTATCAAACAGGCTACAATTATGATTGTGAAGTGATTGTGTCACATTGGAGGAAGGTTTATTGCTTTTGAGTCTGCTAGGCAGTAACACATTCTGTTTCATATTACTCTTTATATCATTGTTTGGCTGTGACTAGAATAATCAAATGCCATCAAATGCTGTCAAATTCAATTTACAGTATTTTTCACTGAAGCAGGCTTTCTGCATTATATTTCCTGTTTTCCCTTTCTATGGTTGCCATGGAATAGCAGCAGTAATCATCAGCTTTATTTACAAAACCAACAGAGTGAAGACATGTCTTGGGCTATAACATACACTTTATTCCTCTTTATGCAGGGGAGGAACTTGGGGTTTTTGATCAGACAATTAAAAAAGGCAAACAAAAGGGTATTGCAAGACAGCAGGAATTTTCAGAGACTACTAACATGTTTAAGGCAAAAGTGAATTTATATTAATTATCACTGAGGATTCCAGAAGGTAATTTGATTCCCCATCTTCTCAGTCACACCTTTAATATAATAAAAAGTCCCAAACTCTTTGTGGGAGGCTAGGATCAGCCCAGCATGTGCTTGCCACACATACTTAGAGCCGGAAAATCCAGGAACTTCAGAGTTTAAATCCCTATCCAATATATGGCTTGAGTTTTATATTCTCTGACTTCTGAAGCTATGCAAGAAGGTCGCTTCAGCAAGCTTTTAACCAAGGGTCAACAGGCACAGCAGACATCGGTGTTCTGCTAGTTTAATACTGCCCTAAACACAGCTATCCTCACAGAAAACTCCTCACACAGGGCTTAGGAAACTCCTTATGGGAAGTGAGAATGCAGCAGTCAACAACCCACACAGTGCAGATGAATACAAACACCAAGGAACATAAACAAATGCACTGTAATCACTGTCCAGATTACTTACTTAGGAACATAAATTATCTTGGAAAATTGATCTGGTTTAGGAACCTAGATGCCTTTTCCTGCTTCTAAAAGTCTCAGAATCTGTGAATTACTCCTGTTTCCGTTACAGTCTTTCAGAGAAGACTGAAGCTTGTACCTGGTGGTCTGGGTAAACACAGCACAAGTATCTATCCTACAAACTTTTTCTAAGATTTTTTGTTCCCTTGAATTTTTAAAATATGTATTTTCACATGCTTTTTGTCATTTGTAGTTCGGGAAGATGGTTCTTGTTTGAGCTCATATTCCCCAACATGGCCATCCACAGATCAGCTTCTTACCTTAGCATTTGAAAGGTAATATATATTTTTTCATGTACTTCTACACCTTTTTTGCCTCCCAAAATATCAAGGAATAAAGAAAGAAATCGTTAAGTAAGACTAAGATTCTGAGGTGGTAAGGGCATTTACCTGTAAATAAAGTAGTTAGTAATGATGCCATTTGGTTTCTTGGGTGGTGCCCATTTCACTTCTACGAGTGCAGGTCCAATTGCTTTAACAACAGGTGGGCTCAGTTCTCTGGGAGGTGCTTCAGCAGTTCTTGAATATGTTTGACCACCCACTCCACACCCACCTACAAAATCAGAAGTTTGTGTAGTGATAAGAGCTTTGTCCTCAACAAAACATACATTAAAAGCAAATGAATGTGAAGTAAAGAAGCTGCTGGTGGAAATGGTGCCTCATTTCATCTCTTTACATTGTTAAATACTCATTTAAATTACCACAACTCTACCAATGAACTACTCCTGATTTTCACCAGTGAGACTGAGGAGCAAATTGGTACAAAACTGTCATTTTAGAAATACTTTTTTCAGTAAGTTTTTGAAATTTTCTATCAAAGTCAGGGAATTTGTAATTTTTGGGCTCTTCTCTCCTCTCTTTATGATTACCACTTCTTGTTGGTGAGTAGTTACAGAACTGGTTCAGTTCTATATGTCCATTTTCAAAGACCTTTAAGCTGCTAGTGAAGAGCTTTTAATAAAGTGGCACAAATAACCTAAACCACATATTTTAAATCTCTATTTCATCTATATATATCTATATCCATGATAAATGGAAAAATGCATACATGGAGAAATAGTTAATGCTTCATTCAGTGCTAGGCTTTCTTTTTACTAGGTAAACATTTGACTCCAACGTAAAAATAGGATTTTATCTGTTTTGCAGAGTTGAATCTACCTGGAAAATCTCCATTCCCTTCCAGTCACATGAGTGTCTTAAACTGCCTTACCACTCTGGCATGCTTGTATTCTTATCTCGTACAGGGTGTAGGGATCCAGGCCATCGACAAAGGCAAAATGTGCGCGTCCTACCGGCCTCACCAGCAGAGTGGGACTGCTCGCATTTAGTAGGATGTTGTATTCCAAAGGCACATTGACAATGAATATCCCTGTTGTGAAACAGAGAGGAACCAGTGATTATCTGAAATACTAACAACAGTGCAGGACAACTTCAAAGAGCCATTCATCACACGCAATTTTAAATGTATGCCCCCTCTGGAGGTTTTCCCTACTGCCTCTTTTGAAAACTGCAATCATTTAAATATAAACTGAAACAGATCCATCTGCAGATTATACCTGGAAGACAGACATTACGGTTCTTAGGTAAGAATCAAAATTCAATTCACACAATGACTATTTTGCAATTGCTACTTCTGAGAAGACCGACCTTATGACTTGGAACCAGGCAGCTTTTACGTATTTTGGAGGAGTAACAGCTACTAAGCACTGCTGTTTGAATAGTCATATGATCAAACAAGTGAATTACAATCATTCAGCAAATGATGCCTTTTTAGCCCAAAAGCAGTAGCTGAGTGTAGGTTCTTAGCCTGCTTCACCAGTAGAGTACAATACAATAGTGTGAGCCAAGAAACATATAATTTTAAATGATGTAAAAACATCGGTTTTTGTTAAAAAAAACCCTCTCAAATTTTAATATTTGAATTCAAACATTTTCCCCATCTATTTCTATTCCCAGGCTGTCAGTTCTTAATTTTCCAGTTGTCTTGAGAAGCTGAAAAACTCAGTTCCTTCAGAAGAACAAGCTAAGCCATACACCATCCCTTTAGAACAACAGGCAGATATTCCTGGACGTTCTCTTTTCTCCTTCCACATGGCTTCTCTAAGGGTTTTGGTTGATTGGCTGGTGGTTTTGTTTGATTTTTGGTTTTCTTGGGGTTTTGTTTTTGTCATTAGGAAACGAGCTACAGGCTTTTTATTTTTTGACCACTATAGACTGCTCTGTGCAGACAGCAGCAATTTCATAAAACCAAGAGAACGACCAAAGAAGAGCATGTGTTAAGTGTGTTTCCTTCATTCTGCAGTCAGAGAAGGAACAGCCCTAAGAAAAGACAAACTACAAACTGGACAAGGTTCCTTTCTGAGATGAGTCAAGGTGTATCTGATTAGTAAAAGCACATTTCTCCTTCAACACAACACCTACTTTAGATGTCACAGAGATGTCTTTGTGACTGCAACAAGGACCAGATGCCTGTGAGCAGTCCTGAGACTTGTCCAGACCTTGAGAATCTTTCCATTTGTAACTTCGGAAAACATCTCAGCTTTTTCTCTTAATTGACATTTTTGGCCCTTTTCTGAAAAAGCATCTACATTGATAGTATTACCCTGAAGTTACAAAGAGCATTTTTCCACTGTTGTGCATCTGTTAGATGGATTTTTTGAGCTAAGTATGTATGCGAACATGCACGTTAACTAAAAAAAATAAAGTTTGCAAGAAATCAGAGATTTCAAGTTTAGTTGTGGTACTATAAACAACTGATGTACTTTGGAAGATCAGAAAAATCTTTGAAATACCATGTTTTTACTATTCTCCTAAGAAAAAGAGAATATAAAAATCCCAAAGAAATAACATTCTGCTGCCTGACTAGATGCTAGACAAAGAAAATGCCATTACACTAAGAAGCTGAAAAACAGCCCTGAAGTGGAGGCATGACTTCAATCTTATTCAACTGCTCAGCTTACAGGAAGAACAAAGATGTTGTTAGTAGCTGCTGGAAGAGGTGAAGGGAGAAGGAGACAAAAAATGCAAAAAAATTTCCCCTTTAAAATTTTCCTTCAGTGTAAAAGTTACAAGAAAAACACCAAGATCTAATCATTAGGAATGGAATAACTGAAATACAACTTTTTAAATCAAGCCAGATGTTACAGAGTAAACTCTGAGAGGTGATCTTGAAGTAGATTGTTTTTGCAACAAAGAAAATAATTTTTTGCCTGATATATGGAAGATGAAATGCTCCAGAAGAGTGCATTTGAGTTTGCATTGTAAAATTTTGCTAGTAATTAAATATATATTGTGAAAGATAAATAATAATTATTATTAATATTATTAGTAGTATTTCCACCCTGTAATTGGAGGACCTGTAAAGGATACAACAGAATATCTAAAAGAGTTTGAAATGGTACACAGCTCACCAACAGAAACCTTTTTTTAACCTCTTAATTAGACTACCCTTCTTCTCCAGTCCTGAAAACAGACCTGATATTTCAGCCAGAAAAACCCACTCCCTTATGAAAGTGATATAATTCAGTTTTGTGCATCTGATCAGTGCATTTATTCTAGGCAAAAATCACCAGAAACCTTTAAAATTGAAACTATTCAGAATGCTTGATTTCCCAAGGAAGATTAAATACAAACAAGGACAGCTGAATCCCACCATCAGTATTCAGCAAAGGACACCTACTTCAAAATAACTGACCTATCCAACAACGTTGGACAGTGTTCAGTTGATATCAGAAATTATTAAAAAAAACCCCACCCCACAAAAGACACACAAAATTTTTAAATTCTGCTAAATGTTGCACTACATTAGGAATGATACCAATAATAAATATGCTCAGGAGAAAAAATACTCTCAAGAACTGAAAATGAAATTGTAAATAAAATCACATAAGCATCCTGAAAAATTCCAATGTCCAGTGGAATCCTTCTACACTTTGATCAAATTCATTGACTACTAAGTTCAAAGGATCACTTCCTAATCTGAAAAACTACAATATATACTCTTACAACACAGAAACTTGTAAAAAAACCCCTTTCTTTCAGAACAGCCTCTAGCATCTGCAGCCAGTCTGAAACCCCTACCTTGTGTGCTCCGATGACTGAAGGAAACGAAATGGGCATATTTGTTAAAGTCAGCTGGGAAACCACACGACTTGGTTAGTTCCAGAGTTCATAAATTTATGTCAGAATAAAAGGAACCGTAAAAGCACAAGTGAACCAATTTACCCTAAGTGCAAATGGCAGTTTTGTTATTTGGTGTCAAAGTTACCATGAGCGCAATGACAACCTGCCATAACACATTTTCATGTTCACTAAAGAACAAGGATTTAGTTGGTTAATATTCCCAGCAATACTCTTTTTCATAATTTACAACAACTAGATGCTGATAGGTTATTTAACATTTATGAAGTTAAGATGTAATCAGAAAAACCCTGATTATCTTTACAAATAAAAAAGTTAAATTATTCCACTTTTTTTTCTCTGCGACTTCATTTCACAGCAGGTGCACATTTTGCAACGGGACAAATCAATCAAATGAAACCCTGGGTTTTTGTGGGCATATTTGGATAACATTTAATGGACAATTCTGTGCAAAACTCTGCAAATTAGGTTTGACGGCTCTGTGTACTTCAAAACTAGGCTAGGTCAAGAATAGAATTTGCAGCACAAGATGCTTAGAACTGGGGGAAAAGCCACAGACTTACAGACTGGTCACCCAAAACCTGTTTGTAGTCAGTTGCTGAAAAATTGTTTACTATCATGTGCAATCCAATCACAATTAGAGCAAAATAGTTAAACTTTTTCACTTAAAGGAAACAAATACTGAAATAGGAACATCATGTCTTTTAAAATTATATTTTAATATTTAAATTCACAAAACAAAGCAATCTATTTGGCTTCCTGAGATTAACTGTTTATATTATGCTTCAAATATCCAGATGTCTCAATCTGGTTGCATCAAGTATTCCCACCTAGACTCTGAGAACAGTAACAACTGGAGATGCTGACTGCTTGCAACATACAGAACTTTGGATATTGAGCTTGAAAAGCTTGTCCTACAGTGAGGTAGAGCAAACAATAATTTACTCAAAAAAACCCAAAAATGAGAGAATGTGACATTGGCTTATCAAAAGTCCCATTTGTTAGGCTATGAGAAACCAGGTTAGTTGGGGAAGCTGTGACAAATACATGGCATTTAAATACCAAGTTTGATCCCAAGAAGAATAAAGTAAAAATCCACATTTTACACAACTTTCATTCTAACTGATAAGCAAACCTAGAGGTGGATAGAGCATTAGAACATGATGAAGAAGAAAATATTTTTATCCAGCTGATCATTAACATACAAAGCAGGTATCTTAGGAGAGGACAGCATCCTATTTTGAGCATGTTCAGCTTTCAAGTTACCACCAGCAGCAACTGAAGATACCCAGAAAGGTCACGTCCCAGTGAGGACCAGTGGGGTTGTCAATGGGCTGGAATGCAGGACGGCTACCTGCCTACCTATCAACAACATTTATGGATATACCTTGGGGAAATTATGTGGTGGGTTTTTTTCCATTTGGCTCTTCTGCCTCTATCCACAGTTGTTCCATAATAATTGTAACATATCCTTCTGTAGCATATCGGTGAAATGTACCGTACCTCCTAGGTCTGTGCACTGAGGCAATGCCACACGAGATAATGCAATACCTATTTCAGAAAATAAAGTCCTATTTTCCATAGTGAGTGAGGTGTGTCAAATATTTTTTTTCTGAATCCATCACTTTAACCACTGCTGGGCCACCTTGCTCTTTAGCTAAGTCAGGAGTTTTGAAATGCTACATGTCTATAAAGTCACAAGATTTAGATATATTACAGATGCTGAAATATTATAATTAAACCATCCAAAAGGAAGGTCTGTGTAATAGGATGTGTCCATAATTAATCCTGAGGGTGATTATTTGATCCAAATTTATTACAGCAGATAACACAGAATGACAAAGCAGCCCTGATATCCACAGACAGGAAGACACTACGAACAAGTACCTTCTCGTCAAAACTTTGTTAATTAAAAGCACCTTTTTTGACATTGAGTCTATACCAGTGAAAATAACAGTTTTGTCCAAGACGGACTGCCAAGCCTGACAATCCTAATAAGTAAAGGTGTATTCTGAGTTTATAAGGAAAACCTATGTCACCTCAATATAGCCAATTGTGAGACAAGGATTCATGCACAGAAAGGAAATAGCTCAGAAAAAAAAAAATAGTTACTCTATGTACACAGACTTAAATAAGGATAAGAAGCAGTAGACACTTCAGGCTAATCCTGCCAAGCTGGGGATGTATGTGACCCCAGACACATGCATGCACAGGACGTTTTAATGGGATCCAAGCCATTCCAGAAGATCAGAACTTTCAGAAGAAACCTCCACCTGCATCCTCTGCAGTCTTACTTTTAAGGAAAAACAACCTCTAGAAGCACAAAGGACCTCAGACTGAGCACAAAGCAGGATTATGAAGGGTCAAAAATCAGTTTCCTAGCTTCTGCATGGAACTATGCTTCTGCACACAGGTTTTTGTAGCATTAGTAGCATTTAGTAGCATTCAGGAACATTTCTCTGCTGTTAGTACTCCCCATCCTTGTAATATCAGCTGGTGGCCCTGAAGTGCTATAATAAAAGGAACAGCAAGATTTGCTTTCCTGTCTTTTTCTTAACTAAGAAGAAAATGAACTCCATCTCAGCTGAAACCAGGAGGATACCCAACAGAAGCACAGTATGAAAATCCCTTCTCCATATTTAAAAATCTAAATAATTGGCCCCACAACAAGAAGGCAGAGAGGAAGGGTCCAAGTTATCAAATATTCATGGAACCTAAATAAGTGTTCAAGGTGTGTCCCAATATCTGGAAAGAAGGCCATGTTCCTTCCCCATCTGAGGAGAATGATTTCCACAGATGTGTGAATACATGAACCCTGCATCTTCTGCAGATCCATCATGTCCAGCCTCCTTCTCATCCCTCTGATCGTGTGGTTTCAGGAACATATGGACCTTTGTATGCATAACCATAATTGCAGCATAACCAAATGTACTCCACAGAGCCTGGTTCTCCTTGCAGGCTTGTAACCTACTGTGAGCAACAGGAATTTAAGCAGCTGGAAAAGGTCTAGAACAAGGACAAGATTTTCTGGGAAACACCCCACTTCACAGCCCACGCTACTCCAACATATTCTTATGTTTTAAATCTATCTATAATGTTGCTGAATATTTTGTGCCTTAAATTATATTTATTATCAAAACTATAATACGGTATGAGTCACTTTCCAATAAAGCCAACTGTAGATTATATGCCATTTGAATTCACCTGCCTTCTGCTGGGTTCTAAATCCTTTCAGGCAGTAGGGGGAAAAGTTTAATTTAAGATTTTAATCTTTTTCATATATTATAGCATTTCTATAATGGATTTTGTGCTCCTGAAAACTAAAAGATTGACAGCTCAGGGTATTATAGATTTATTAATCATTGCTTAAATGGGTAGGGTGAGCGCTGCTAAGCACTGCCACAATACTTGCAACCCCAGTCTTGAAGGCAAAATACTTTTTCTAGGTGACTTTAATGCCAATTGACCCTTGCTAAGCAAGGATAGAACATCTTAAATAATTAGGAAGAGGAGATATTAAAAAATTCCATTAATTCATTGATAAAACACATACGGCTGTTATTGCAATATGCAAACATCTAAAGTTTCTAAAAGAACTGACATAATTTTAACTGAAAAACCCAGTATCTACGAACTACAAAACACCTTGCTGGAGATGAACTACACTAGACAAAAGATTGTTCATCACAAGGCTCTCATGGTCCCACAGTAACTACAGCACATAATTTTTATAACATCAGTAGTTAACAAAGTGCTCCAATTACTTAAGCTATGATCTATATTGATGAAACACTGCATAGCTTCTCTTATAAGAAGACACTATAATTCAAATATTCAATTCTTAGCCCAGCTCTATAGCAGGTGAAGGCCACCTGGTCATGTTCAGAAGAAGAGTAACTAGAGGAAAAATATTTGTGGGCCTTTGCTGACCCACCATACTGCAAGGTAACATATCCACGTAACACTAAGGTGCTTGAGCAAGTAAAATTTAATCAGGTCAAAGCTAGCACAGGATCTCTGTCACACAACCTAAAAGACTGTCAGGTTTCCCTGGTGATAACTCAGGTTAGCATGAATGGGAAACTTATAATTTGTTGGGTTTTTTCCTTAATACCTGCACTCAGTAATAGTTTACAACACCAGAACATACAGGGTTTTGATCAGCTAAACCTCACAATACCCATGTCAAATATCTAGGTCAATATTATTAAAATAATATGTCTCTAGAACACAGCAGCTTTACATACTGGTTATTTAAATCACAAAAACGCTAAAACCAAATATGAAGAAAAAAAAAATCAGAAGGATTCAGCTGCCTACCTGGATATACTAATTTTGCAATCCTTTCATTTTGCTACAAAGTACTACATAGAAATGCATTTTTACCTGGCACATCCCAAGCCAGAAATATAGAATATGCATCAATTACTGTGACATTATATGGGACATGAATTTTCTCTGGAGTTCCTACTGGTGTTTGTATAACATATTTATCACTAGTGTTGCTGCCGCCCCAAGTGCTGGCTTCCAGCTGGTAAACATATCTGCATAAACACAAAAAGATCAGTAGACACTGCAGTTAGAAGCTTTAGGCATACCAGTAACAGAACATTTCCATTTTCACCAATTTAAAGTGAATACAATGAGTATTAAAAATACTGCATAAGTGAAGATTTTCAAATTTCTCTTAATGTGAGAGAATTAACTTAGAATAATAATCATAGACCCTTAGATATTAATACTAAAATACTAATACTAAATACTATACTAAATGCTAATACTAAAATTCAAATTAGCTTACTTAACACAGAGAAGCATTGACTCAAAAAGTGTCAAAATTTATTTCAGGATAACTTCTACAAAAATAGCAGCAGTCACAGCCTGTATGTTCAATAAGCACTGAAACATTCTATACCATGTGCAGCGCTGTTTGTCATACAAAACCTGAAATTTTTCAGAGTATATTCCATAATGGAAAAATACCTACCAATGAGCTACCAAAAACCAGACAAGAAAAAAAAAATTCAAAAAAGCATCTTTGAATCAGAATGACCTATTCTCAAAAACAAAACAAAACAAAAAACAGAAGTCCTTTTATTAAGGCTTTCCTAAAATTTGAAAGACTCCTAAAAGTGCTCTACCAATTTTCAGTAATAATGTAATATTGTAAGAAAGTTTTCTCATGTTCCCAGTAAGTTGTCGTTTGTACACTTCGCTAACACAAGTATCTATGTTTTTCAAGGCCTTTCACCTGTTACCAGAACTCTTTAACATGCCTTACCTACTGTTAGGCTGCAGGTTAACATCTGTGAAATTCAGGTCTGTACTGCCACCCAGGAAAATCATTTCTCCATCACGGAACAATCGATAGTGAGTAATGAGTCCATTGGGTTCCTTTGGTTCACTCCAGTACATTTCCACTTCTGTTGAGCTGACTATGATATGATGAGGTGTTGGCCATACCCCTATTAACATCATAATGACACTATTTTAATTTTATGACAGAAACTTAAAGGTGTTTTTTTTCCTTTCCTTCGTGCTGCCGTTTTCAGCAATATAATGAAAACATTAAACATTGCCAGAGAGAATGACAGAATTTAACACACATTCTGTATTTATCCTATAACAAATGCAACCAATTAGACAAGATAAAGATTAATGGAGAACAAGGCTAAAGGCTGCAGCCTTTATATGCCCAGTAGCCTCTGCATATGTATTTGTGCTTTAAAAAATATTCATCTTCTAATTCTAACCTTGTTAAAGATGAATTTGGGGAAATTTTCACGAAAAGAAAGTAGAAATGTAGAGCGAGGCAGTAAAGAGAAAGTGGCAAGATACAAAAACTCCAAGAGAGACAGATTCTCTTGTGTAAATTTCTACATGATAGCTTGATGGATGACAGTGGAGTAGTGCAACTTGTTAAACCACCAGAAAATACACGCCTGTATGACCATCTCTTTGCACTTCTGTAAGAATGACTTTCTCCCTTACCATGAGGAGCAGCTTGTAAAGTTTGACCTGAAAGTGGTTGGCTGGAAGCACACCCAGCAGATGTGCATGCAATAAGCACGAAGCTGTAATTAGTGTATGGCTGCAGACCTAGAAAGAGCAAACAGAGGTTAGGCTGAGATGTCGACATCAGTCACCCCAAGAATTATATCTCTACATGGAAAGTTAACGGACTTAAAGTTAACTTTTAGCATTTTTGGCAAACATAAAGTATGAACCATTCTTATATTACACCTGGACAATACTGAAATGGTGAATTCTCACTAATTTAGACATACATCCTCTACTGACTTAAAGGACCAAACAAAACAATTCAGATTGAATGTCTGTATATGCTGCGATGGATCTGCGGATGTCCCTCATATATCTAAATCAGCTTTAAATCAAAAAACTTAGATGACACTTGCAATGCAGCAAAACACCTCAAAGTGCAATTGCTCAGAGTTTTGGACTTGAAAAACTGAATAGTCTGTAATGTTTTGAAAACTTATTACAAATACATTTGCAATAATAAGATAATAAAATACTCACTTGTACATGAAACCTTCTACTACATTGCAAACAAGTCCAAGGATACTCCTGTCACCTTCTCAATTTCTATTTGTTCATTTCCCTCCTATTTTTTCCCTATTTGTTACAAGACTTTACTATAAATGCTACAAAGTAGTTAGAAGCTGAACTGACAACTAAGCCCTCATTACAAGATATTAATTTTAGCTACTTGTAATTTTTTTAAATCTTTTTTTTTTTTCAGCTTAAACCTTCTGTGCTGGACACCCTTGAATGAGATGAAAAGAGAATATATTGCTTTGTCTTTTTCGTGGAAATTTACAAACACCCTTGTGCTGCGTGTTAATGACTTCAGACTTGACATCAAATTTCCTGTGGCTTAAGAATTTGACTTTAGGGCTCCTCATAAAATTGCACTCATAATTTGGCTAAGATACTAAGCTTTTAGAATAGCCAAATCTGTGCACCCATTAGAGGCTTCTTGTAGTTAAATTGTTAAAGATGCAGACCGCTCTGAGATCACCTTAGAGCTCAGCCTGAACTGCTGATCAGCCTTCCTCAGAGAGCACCCACGATACAGCACCTCTGCTAAACTACTCTTCTGGATATTTCTCAAAACTGATCTTTAAGATATTACCAGGCACAAACACTGAAAAGCCCTTTCTCATGTTTTCAAGGACCCACTTGGTAACACCTCGTAATACATTAAAGGTTCCTGTTCTTGAATGCAAAGGATACAAACAGTACAACAAGAAGCAAATTAGACACAAAAACTTTTTGAAAGTATTAAAATTGCAAAACTAAACACTAAGAAACTAGGAAATCCCAGTGCCAGGACACTGTACAATACAAATTGATTCCCTTTTGTTCACAGGCTTTGTGGCACAGTCCTTTCTAAAAGTGCTTCCAACACGTGGTCTCTGGCCTGATTATTGTACGTAATTTGAGACTTTTTTTTGTAGTGTCCACCCCTAGAGTGTACAGATGCTTTACTAACACCCACCAGCTAAACATTCCAAATGTCTTAAAACAGTACCAAAACAAAAAATCCCACCCAACCAACTCCACAAAGACCCACACAAACTCAAAAAAAAAAAAAAAAAAAAAAAAATAAAAAAAAAAAAAAAAAAAAAAAAATTAACAAAAGAGAAAGACTTCTCTCTCAGAATCAGGATACTGACTCAAAGAGACTAAGAGAACCAAAAATCTCGTTGGAGCTGCCAGGAGGCCATTTGGGATGCCTGGGACCTGACTGTCAGACTACCTGGTGTTGGGCAAAACTTGATATATCCAAGCACAACTGGTGCCTTCACCTGTAGCTCTGAGAGCTCAGGAAATTCAGGTCTCAGGCGAGGTAATGAAAATGAGGATGATGTGGTTGTGAAAAACTGTGAAAGAAGGAGATGTGGCTTCCTCAGTAGCACAGCTTGAATAAGAAAGCCCTGGATGTGAAGCCATTCCCTTAGGCAGTCCATGCCACCAGCCCCTCACAGATTCACATTTGGTCCCTCTGGGCTGGCACTGTCCCAGCTGCCTCCTTGAAAGGGAGTGTAGCTCTGGGCAGAAGCAGAATTATGCCCATCTACACTGAGACTCCCAGAAGGAATAAATCCACTAAACACAGCCAAAGCTGAGGCAGCCGTCCTCCATAAAGGAGCTTCATTTTATTCCTCCCTGGAAGAGGCACAGCTTGTGGACTGAACGAGGCAGTAACCCCACGCACAAATGACTGTACTGCTGTGTAATGCAGATTGCTTGTGTGAAAGAGGCTGAATTAGGATTATACAGGTCAATTCATACATATTATACAGGTCAATTTTTAAGCATGTGGTTTTGTGGTCTTAACAGTGTACTCTTGACGTAGCTCCTGTGTCTAAATTGAATTATTTCAAGAACAATGCAATTCTTTGACAACAAAAAAGCCTGTGCAAGACCTTCATTCATAAACAAATCCTTGCTTACACCCAGTACCAAGATATTTTAATTAAAATATATTACAAACAAATAGAGTGAAAGAAGCAGCAGCAATTACACAGGAAGGTAAAATACTGAATGGAAGACATACAGGCTGCTTAACAAATTGAACAAGATGTGAAGGAGAGAAATAAAGAGATGACTCAGAGGGACAGCCCTTGCTGTAACCTAATCATGAACTGGAAGAGAAGAAAAATCATCTGAACACTGTGTATAAAAGTAAGGAGGGAGAAAATGACAGTTGCAGACTAGAGAGAGGCAAAGGCATGGAGGAAAGCCAAGTATTTAACATTTCAGGATAGAAAAGATTACTGTGGCAACAAATTACTTGAATTCCCCTAAAGGGAGTCATGTTCACTTTTAAAGGAAACATGCATAATAAAGCAATACTCATTTACAACTACACTTTAAAGAGAAAAATGAGCATTAAAAAAAAAGCACATGGTTTCACTAAATTTATTGGAGAAATTCTGATACCTGAAATTCTAGCCATACATGGAGTAGTCACAGCAGATTTTTATCTAGATTATTAAAGCTTTGCATTAGACACCTTGTCTTCTGCATGCTTTGGAAAGCTCTGTGCAAATCTACGTATGTGACTGATAATAAAAATAACTAGTCAGATAATCTGGAAATATAAACAACATTTTGCTTTTCCAATGTCTCTACTTGATTGCTCACTAGAGGATATTTCTCCCTTCCTTTTCTTTTTTTGGTTTAGTATTGTGGGGAATTTTAAATTTTTTTTTTTTTTTGGTCAACTTAGCAGTCTATTACATTGTCGCAGCATTTGCCATTTGCCAAAAGGCTGTGGAACAGTAAGGTTTTTTTAAGAATGCATCGTTCTATTAGCTAAATCAATTCCTTCTGATACTGTTTGTCTCCATTTGTGGGTATGGCTCCAGCAAGGTCAGTAATTAGCTCCCAGGATAACACTCCTGGGCCCCGCCATGGGAATTTTACTCGGGAGGATGTCAGATTGCTGACCACAGCCCCACACAATCCCTCCACCCCCAAGAGTTTCCTCCAGATAAATATTATTAATGATTCAGTGCTGCTTGTGGAGATAGATTTGACCAGTGACAACATTTTGGTATCTCTTCAGTTTTCATTGCCCTGAAATGGAGAATATGTTCACGCAAAAGAATTTCGAAGTATTCAGTCATAAAGTATTCTTGCTATTGTTTCTTTTACTAAAATAAATATCAATTATCCTCCTTGGCTTTGACCTAAAAATGATTGATCCTACAAGTTGTTGATAAAGCCTCTTACTTGGGATATTAACTTCAGTGTATTAAAAAGGGGGCAGTTGAGAAGAACCTTTTCTATAAACCCACCTGCTGCTGCTGAAGAGGGCACTCTTGGCTTTCTTTTACAATTCCCCTAATTATTTTTCTCAGCCTTACCCTCTGCCTGGCCCCACTGCAAAGCATTAGCAGGCCCATTTGTAAAGTAGTAGTAACACAAAGTGAAACAATGCCATAACTGTCATCCAAATTGTTCTGTACAGGGTAGTGGAAGTGTTCAGTAATAAATGATATAAAAAGGTCTTTTATTGACAAGCTGCCATGTGCTGTTTGCATTAGAGAATATGAGAAGATGATGGCTGCTGCCCCTAGGTCCCAGTGGCATTCAACTCAGTGAGATAGCAGAAAATGCTTCAGTTTGCTTAAAGCATTGATAACACCTCTAAATAATTAACTGAGGACTTCCTGTCTTCAATTACTTAATGCTTTTTTTAACATCTTGAGAGGATTATAAGCAATTTATGGATTTCACATGATGAGCACATTCACCGCTATTCCCACGAAGCATTTGTGGGATCATGTTTCCAAAGCTTTGATGTAATTAAAAATAAGCAGCAAGACAATGGTGCCGTGGCAAGGTGCTAGCCTTCACGGCTGCTGTTTGCGAGACCCGAGATTCAAAGTCTCCCCAAATACTAATGCTACAGCTTCATTAATGCTCAACTGTTGCTCAGGGAAAAGCAGGCCGTTTTGGAGAGAAAAAAAAAAAAGAAAAAGAAAAACCAAGGATAATAGGAAAATCGAAACATACATCCACAGGGAATAAGACAAACAGTTCAAACATTTGAGATTATGTGTGAAGTAAATTTGATTCTTTTATCGTATTCTTTTAATTTAGAGAGCAATAATTACCCACATTGCTAAATCACTGTCATGAATTCCACATTATTACCCAAGGAAGCTCCTGCAGAAAACAGCAAAAGATTTGATTATGACTGTCAGGAGGAATGATCACTTATTTCGCTCCTGGCTTAACATGGCTGCACTGGACAGTGGCTTAACAGAACAGACACACCAAAGAAAAAAAGATCCTTGTTTCTCACCAGTTAATTTCATTTCCTCTCACTTCCAACTGGTAAGTATTGTTGGTGTTAAAAAGGAGATGTAACTGCCTTGGAGGAGCATGAGAAATATTTTTCAATGGGTTCGATAAATCACTCCTTATTGGAACGTTCCTTCTTTACAGTGTAAACTTACAACAGCAATTCCAAAACATGTACCACCAACTCTGGCTAATATCTCATGCCCAGAAGCATTGAATATGGAGATAGGAGTAATACACTGTTAATTTCACACTTGAGCATGATATTGTCAAAGAGGAACAGCAATCTTGCTCCTCTGTGAGTGACTACAGCAGAGAAAAACTCTTTTAAAGCACTAAGGGATCCACCCTGACTTGGGGCTCATGCTTTGAGGGGTGTTTGAGAGTGCCATCTATGCTCTAGGGGATTTATGTGCCTTAAGTCAACTTCTGCTTTTGGCTGGCTATCATATGGTGTGCACAACATAAGAATCTTGAGAGTTCCTACTCGTGGGGAAAAAAAAACCAGGGAAAAATTAATGCATTTGTGAGATATAAAAATTTGGTGAGCAACCTGAGGTGAAAGAGTGAAAAAAAAGATATCCCATAATGCTTATGTTCCTGCTCTGTGTTCAATAGAAACATTTCTAAGAAGAATTTTGCTTCAGTGTAACATTCAAAAATAACTAAAACTTGAATATGTGAAAATAATACATTTGAGGTCTGAGCTAAACTTTCCCTCAAAATCCCTGGAATTAAGCTCCTTTCACCAAGTTTTTAGAAAATGGCTATAAGCAACATATAATATTATAAACATAATTCGGGATCTTTCCTGTTCTGTCTTCCTTTCCTTTTTATTATCTCAGACATAAAGTACTGGATCCCTCTCGATCCTACACTTCTACACATTCACAACTGCATTACTACACATCAGTGATGTTAAAAGAGAGAGTTGAATCTGTATGAAGGAACGGCAAGCCTACACAGAACATTTGGGTCCTTGAGCACACCACAAAGCATGCATCTTCAATGGAGCTCGATAGATTTATTTTAAAATTTTGAAATTAAATCTATTAATATTTTAACAAACGGCAGCTAGAAATGAAAGAGATTGAAAAAAAATAAATTTTAAGATATGTAAAGTCACAATAAAGCATTCCAAACTGTGCACAGTGCTGGGGATTTCAAAGTTTATGACAAGTGGCATTTTTAATATATTAATACTGTCTTATATCTTAAGGACAGGACATTAGCCTGTCAAAGAGCTCTGCCTCCTTACCTGACACTGTGTGCTGCATTCTGCCTGCAGCATCAATGTATATAAGTCCTCTCCCCACTTGACTGATCTGGTACTCTCTGATGATCCCATTTGGTTTCTTGGGTGCAACCCAGCTTAAATGTAACGCTGTGGAGTTCAGAGCACTGACTTCTGGTGGCTGAACGCTCTCGGGGACTCCTTGGACAGTGACTGCAACTACCTGAAGACATATGAATTAAACAGCAATTTAATGTAATAGTACACTAGATACCATGATCAATGAGAATGTCACTTTTGTTTTAAAATGTTGTTTGGGCTGGCATATCATTACCAAGGGTCTGGAGAACTAGTTACTTTTTTCCTCCTTTTTCACAATGAAATCTGACCTTGAATACATTACACAAGTCTGTGTCTACAATTTATCACAACAAGTTCACCACGTTTTAGCTGCAGTGTATGGCACAGGGTGAAACAACAAAAACTGTATTGCTTGAAAACTCTTGATAACTCTCTTCCATATGGTTTGTCAGTGTCTCTGCATTTTAACTGCCTGATTTCATATATTTTAAGCACCAGTAAACATGGGGCTAAGCCTCCATATATCCCGTGCAATCTGAACTCTATTGTAGTTATTTGCAACTCCATACTTTTGCAAGGAACCTAAAGATTTTGAAAGATATAATAAGTTTGCACTCGTTAAGCTCTTTCTACAAAAAAAAAAAAGGAAAAGGGTAATTTTCTATTGACACATCACCACCAACTACAGAAGAGGCATTTCCAAATTACACTGGTTTAATAAGTGAGTCAGACCATTTTCTCTTGGACAATCACTTTTCTTTTTCTGTTATTACCACCATAAAGTATTTATATTATGCTGTAAATATAAAATGTGACCTCTATAATATATTGTCTTAGTGCATTTGGTGGAATCAGTCCCTACTTGCAGACTTCAGTGTTTGCAACAGTAAACTCCTTAATTACAGGCAAGTGAAATAAGCAGAATTTATTATGAGGTCAGTGGTTGCAGCAACTGTGCCTACATAGTTCCCAGACCATAGCTCTGTGTGCAGGCAGAGGACTATCCACCTATCTTCATCCCTCTGCATCAATGCTTTTTATTTTAGACTTCTGGCTGAGATTTGCATGAATAAGAAAAACATTTAAACACCTGCAAATAAAAAAAAGTTCAATCCCACAGATACTATAATTACAAAACATAGTCATTACTCTCCACCTCTGCCCCACAAACCTTACCCCTGTAGTCTTAGAAATCCATTTTCATAGAGGCAAGAATAATATCGTGAAAAAGAGGTCACTTAAGAAATCGTTTCTGCAAATGATGAATAAGGCAGGTACTTCGCAGAATAAAAACCTAGAGTTGGTTAAATAGTAATGCTGGTGAAAGGCATCCATGATTCAAAGTGATACAAAAGGAAACTGTGAGAAAGGGAGGTAAGAGATGCTGTTTGCTTAAAACTGAAGCTGAGGCAGGTTGCGCACAAAGGGACAGTAAAGCCTGAAGCAGGTGCACACACAGAAAGCCAGCAAAGAGTAATATAGTGAAAGGAGGCTTTTCCACTGGAGTGGAAGAGTCAGAAGTTTGTTGAACAAATTGACAGACTATAACTAAAGCAGATGATCGAAGAAATAGCAAGGAAGAAGAGGCTATAGACATCCTAGTGAGAAGCAAAATTTAATTTCCAGGTTTGGAGGAAGCGCATTTTAATATTCCCTACTCTATTCTGCCATGTACAGCTTTCTTTTTAACAAACATCCGTTCTGACAGTGCAATTTCAGCTTTGCCAAGACTGAGATACTGCTTTCTTCCTCCGTTCTCTTATATCGGCCTTGGGTTCCAAATATTCACCTGTCAGTAGTTGAATCTGAATCAGGTTATCGATGTTTTTTTCACTCACTCAATAATCAGCGTGTCTTCAAATCACACCTTTCCAAAAGCCTTTCGATGTTGCCACACTGGCTGATAAAACCCTGGCACCAGTTTCTACGAAGCCCACTTCACTAACCTTGCTGCTGTCCGTGCAACCAGCAACAGTGCAGGCTCGCAGCTGGTAGGAATACTCTTGGTATGGCTGGACACCACTGGTGTCTGTGAAGCTCATTTCCGTTCCTCTAAAATGCTCGATTCCATTTCGGAGGATGATGTAGTGAATAATAAGACCTATTGCAGAAAGAAGGTTTTCCCTTTTGTAATCTGAGGGATCTTGTGTGATGGGATAATAACCTACTCTGCATACAGAAAACATTCAATGAAATATCTACATGACCACAGTAGCAGATAATTATTCTGATTAAATGCTAAATGTCAGTTACCAGGTACTTTCCTCAGCATCTACATCAGCATCTGAGTAGATCTCAGTTTTTGTTGAGAGCTATTCCAAGTTTTCCCACAGTTTGAAAATAATAAGCAAGATTTCCTGAAATAAATATAAGCACCCCCACCCCTACCCCCGAATCCCCAAATACTTTTTAGGATGATTGTCATTTTCTGATCATATTTGCACACTTATCATTACAACTGTTCTCAAAAGAGGCTTTTTGGCACTTTGTAAAGACATACTAAATTGTCTTCTGTGAAGAAGATTCTACTCTTATTTGCAATAAAAATTACAGCAACCTAGAGCAAAATCTTCCTGCAGAGTTTAGGAATATGTATACTTCAGTGACAGGGATTAATTAAGATACGTTTTGTGATTTCGGAACACTGTCAGTGCAATGATAGAACAAACACTTTTAAAAAAAATATAACAATACCATTTGGTTGAAGTGGTTCCTCCCAGTTCAGAAGTATCATGTCTTCCCGATTATCTACTTTGGCCCATTTGGGTGGACTTACACCCTGAGGCACATCTTGCTTAGTGACAGCTCTGCTAATTTCACTGAAACCTCTTCCATAGCTATTCCAAGCAGCCACCCTGTACTCATATGTGACAAAAGGTTCAAGGTTCACATCTAGAAAAAAAAAAATTACATATGAATGATCTTAGTCTTATTTAAAAAAAAACCCACTTTTTTTTCCTTGTGTTTAAAGACAGATAGAAATGGACGTTATTTCTTTAGTCAGGGTCATTTTCAGATACAGCAGTACTTTTATCACGTTTTTTGAAAGCAGGTTTAGACATTATGTACTCACTAAATTTTGCTCATTCCATTTTCCTGAAGTCTCTGTCCTGATTCACAGACTACTTCTTAAAAGAATTCTACTTCACTACAATTCATAGAATCATAGAATGGCCTAGGTTGGAAGAAACTTTAAAGACCATCCATGGGCACATATATTGTCCATTAGAGCAGGTTGCTCAAAACCCCATCCAACTTGGCCTCGGACACTTCCAGAGATGGGGCACCCACAGCTTCTATGGACAACCTGTGCCAGTGCCTCACCACCCCCATAGTAAAGAATTTCTTCCAAGTATCTCATCTAAACCTGCCCTCTTTTGCTGTGGTGTGTTCGGTGTGCCAACACCTGGCAAGCCACACACTCAGGCGAATTATGTAGATCCGTCCCCTACCTTCCCCTGTTTATGGTAAAGCTCTAGAAAGTTCTTTGTCCCTCGATATCCCCTTGGCTCCCAGCGCCAGCTGACATGGCGGGCCTTGGCGACCACCTTTTCGGCTAGCTCCGGTGGTCAGCAGCTGGTCCTTCTCTCCGCACAGGAGAAGCTGGTGGAGCTGTTCGAGTAGCAGGAGGGTTGGCGAGGTCCGCAAAAGGGCTCACCCAGCCCACTGATGTTAAAGGTGCAGGAGGAGATGAAGAGATCAGGAGGGACTATTTGCAGGGTGAACAGGGAGAGTTTATTGGGGTGCTAGGGTCCAGGACACGAGGGAAGAAGAGCGCAAAGAGGGAAAAATGAGGGCTTGACATGGGGTTTTATACCCCTACAAAATGGGAGGAGTAAACTGCAGAGGACCAATCAATACGGGGCAAAGGGGTTGTACATAGGTGGGGAAACATACAATGAACCAATGAGGTACAGGGTGGGTGGGGAAGGTAACTGGGAGCCAAGGGGATATCGAGGGACAAAGAACTTTCTAGAGCTTAACCATAAATGGGGGAAGGTAGGGGACAGATCTACATAATTCGCCTGGGTGTGTGGCTTGCTGAGTGTTGGCACACCGAACACACCACAACATTCTTTTACTTCAAAGTCATGCACCCTTGTCCTTCCACTACCTGCCCTTGTAAAAAGTCTCTCTCCAACTCTCTTGCAGACCTCCCTTAGGTACTGGAAGGTCCTATAAGGTCCTCCTGGAGCCTTCTCTTCTCCAGGCTGAACAATCCCAGCTCTCTCAGCCTGTCTGCACAGGAGACATGCTCCAGCCCTCTGAGCATCTCCATGGCCTCCTCTGGACTCACTCTAGAAGATCCATGTCCTTCTTTACATTGCCTCACATTTAATTAGGATGTCTGATAGCATTCAGGCCATCTTTTCCTCCAGAGCAAATTAACTATACAGCAAATCACCAGTGTGGTCTGCCACTTTTCCTTACCTGTAAACGAGTACTGCGTTGGACCTCCTGTGTAGACAGTCTCCTCTTCCGCTGGACACACACCTGCTTCTACCTCTGTTTCTGTAGCACTCTGTGAACCTTTTATCCACGCACAGATATTCTCCCTAGGATCAAAGTCACACTTCCCACAGTGTGCTGTTTCCTCCATAGATAAAGGGCAGAGGACATTAGCCTTGCATTCTTCTTTCACCTGAGGAATACACATGCAAATTTAAATATATTTCCCGCATCTTCCTTTCTGAATAATGCTTCCATTAGTATTTCTCTATCTTTATTCAACACAAAACCAGGCCACTACCTTGAGTAAATTGACGTTTCTGGCATAGGGGAGACCCTTTCAGCCTTTGGCCTGCCTACTGTCTTTGATCATTAATGTTTTATAATATTTTCTAAAAGAAACAGATTTTTGGGTTTTTAGGGTCCTTGGATGAGTGCATCACAAATATTAAGTACTGGAAGCACAAATGGCTGGATTTGTTAAAAACAGAAGACTCTAGAATCAATGAGAACAGGATTTTGTCCAAGAATTTCAACATTCTATTCCTGCAAAGGCCAATATCCTGTGGCAAATCAGTAGCAAATTCCCAGCCCCTCACACAGCTTGCCAAGTACACAAGAGGGCTCTGTGCAAGTCCTTGGCAGCTTTTAAGGCTGAGAATTCTATCCATGGGCTATATAAATCATGTCTTCTGCCACATCACTCCTAAACAGAAGCTTTGCTGCAATAAGAGGACCTCTGCAAACATAAAGGTAGAAGATTTAGCCCATAAAGAACAATTCACAGAAATATACACTGAACATCCACAACTTGCCATTAAAATTCATGAAATAATATTTTTGCCAAACCATAAGCTAGGGAGCAATAATTCTCATAAAATATAGGTTGCTGCAGAAGGAAATGTACTGCCATATTTGCAACAGATATTTCTGCCCATTAGGTCATAAACTTCAGAAAGAAAACCAAACAGATTATATCTAACACTTCCTTAATTCACCTATTGAAATCAGCTTCTTAGCTGATTAGGAACTTCAGCTAATTTAATTTCCCAAATCTGGCACTTTCACAAAAATTGCACTGTGATAGATATCTATATAGGATGCAGGATATAGACGGATTGGATTCCCATGTAAAGTAGCTCCAGAATGTGTCAGACTATCAGCCCTTTCACTGTTAGTAAACCTATACATATCAGAGAGCCAGCACCACTATCTCTTTTCTACTGTGGGTAAGTGAAATACAAAGCACTTCCTTTGTTTATACTTTATACCTAAGGCAGGGATCTGGTGTGTTATCTACCAGAATTCATTAACCTGTTCTCAGCCATTTTTTGCCTTGCATGAACTATTAATACAATGCATTGAGGAGCTGTAGCTGACTCATCACAACGCCTGGATTTACTCTAGGAGAAAATTATTCAGTCTGAAAATGAAATTACATGAAAACCTTGACATGAAAAGGAGAAGATGTAAGAAATATTTCTGTATTAACTAAGCAGATGAACGACAAGGATATAGGAACACTTGCATGTGTCAGGATAGGGTCTGTTTTACTTTACTGGTAAATTCCACAATATCTCTCTGATTTCCATATTGTAGAATTCACAATAAACAATCCTCTTTTTTCTCCCTCACTCATTTTCTCTCCCTCTCTTATCCTAAATAGAGATACAATTTTATAAAAAGAATATACATTTATATATATATATATATATATATATATAAATCAGGTTTCCATCCTTTGAAATGTTCATTTTCTTAAACAAAAACTGTAATAACAATTGACAACACTTTTACAGCTTATGTATACCAACAAGATGCTAATTCTTGAAGATTTCTGTTGAATTCAACTTGGAGTTGCAAGGCAAAATTGTCCCATTCTGATGCCTACAGTCACAGGATACTCTTGGAAAAGACCAAATTAGCCTTTATGGTGTTTAGTTTACTCTGACATTAAAATAGAATGAGAATAAACTATATAATTCCTTAGGCGTGAAAGGATCTATCCTAGTACTGCTGAAATTTCCGCCAAAATGGCCAATGGTTTTCTGTACGATCAGGATTGAGTCCATCAAGAATTGTCAATTGCCTTTTTTTTCTTTTTACTTTTTTTTTTTTTTTTTAAATGGGGTTGGATCATGTCGTACTGCCTGCCCAAATTGAAATGTTATAGCATTTTTATACTTCAGAACTGGCCAGTCCAATTTTAATTTCCACTTAATGAACATCATCAGAAACAGTGGTCACAGAATGGAAACTGGCTATACATGTCAGTCTTGTTAGTATGCCAGCTTTTAGCCACTGTACTAATCTGAAGTGCTGGGCAACACTTCACAGAGGCAGCTAATCATTATTAATTCCTTTAGAATTCATTGCAATAACATCAATCATGGCGAACTCATTCGGTATTAATATGGATGTAATGTGAAAATGAATAATGCACACAGGAGTTTTTATATTCCTATTTTAGAAAAATAGTTATGAACAGTGTATTTCTCTTTCCATCATCAAATCAGAGCTACCGAGAGATTTTCTATCAATTACCTTCATCATCATTCCAGCTGAAATCTTGTCAGAGCAAACATATTTCAAAGGATTATATCCAACTCCATTACAGCATTCTTCGCTCTTTGGAATAAGTTCAGTCTCACAGCATTTTACTGGCACTTGGTCATTCTTTCTAACATGTGCTAGGGACTCACCACTGGAACCTGAGCAGCATATGGTATCTGACTTATTCACGTACTCTTGCCCACAACAGAACATCCCTGAAACGAACAAACAAACAAAAATACATCTGAATATGAAATGAAAGTCAATAAATAAGAAAGGAGAAAGCTCACAATGCAATATATCTTGGCATAAACCCACGAGCAGCTGGAATTATGCAGATTTAGCTAAAGTGAGATTAAATTCAAACGTGAGGTGACTGAAGTAAGCATACTGACTCCCAGACCTACTGAAAATAATCAACAATTAGAGGAACAAACAGGGTCCCCTACAATCAACATTCACCACTCCTGAACTTTTTAAAGAACTTTGCTATGAAATACCACACCAGTGTACCAGGTGCAGCAGGCTGGAGATGGATTGTTGATGAAAATTTCCTGTAGAACATAAAAACTGAGAAAGTTTTCCATGTACTTTCTATTCAGGTCTCCTTCATACTCCCCTCACATGGGCAATCTTCCAACAATGCATCTTAGCATTCCAGAATTTATCACATATTTTATATTTTAAAGTAGGGGTTCATAGTAGGTACCTAGAACTGAATGGTCACTTGCAAAATACCACAGTGAAGCTTCTGTCATCTAATACAGAGAATTATTCTTCAAGAAGTTGATATATAAATATAATTTGCATTTCTATAGCAGAATTGATAAGCTGCCGAAATTAATTCCACTGTCTTTTTTCTGGTTTTAACAATTTCATTTTTAAATTAAAAGCCCATCATAACCACTGCAACTTTTCACATATGCACATGAAATACCAGTGTTGAACCCAACACCATCTGAAGAAAGGGGTAAGTTTTAACTCGGAACCAAACACTACAAACTCCTCTATAACTGGCAATGAAATAAATGTTATCAGTAATTGAACTAGAAAGGTATCACACAAAAAACAGGGCTCTGATATACTGTTACATCTACAAAGTAGTTTGTGTTTGACGTAATTTCTGTCATATGTTGGCATTTAAAACACGTGCAAGAGTGGCCACTTTTTTCACTGCCATTTATTGCAGCAAATCTCTCGTTGAAGTCATACATAATGAAAATTAATTTTAAAGGTATGATCCTGCTAAAGCATTCAGAACTTTTCATTCATATCAGTGGAATGACTAAAAATGGTGATGTTACTTGCATACTTTACCTTTTTTCAGGGCTGGTTCTCTTCACAGCAATCAAACTGTGATCACCAGCTCTTCAAGAGGTAAAATATTTCCTCTTGTTCACACCCTTTTTCCAAACTGTCCTAGGATTCTACCAATTTTAAACAGAGAATTAATGCAGAAAATTATTCAATTCAATACTAATAAGCAACTCAGACAGCCCCAAGGGACTTCTGACAGGCAAACTAAAATTTTGATAATGAACTGTTTTTCTATTGAAACAAACAAAGCTGTATTCTTTCACTGTGAACCTCATCTTTGTTTAACTGAATTAAATTTTTCAGCCAAGATTTCACTCACATAACAAGAAGTGACTCCCTTTCTAGTTTCTTTGGTAAACCATTACTTCTTTAATTATTATCAACCTTGTTCCAGTGTGATAAATTGCTAATTACTTAATACCCTAATCAGCGTTCATTCTTTGCACAGATAAACTGTGACAGCGCCATTAATTTAAATAGTAATTTCACTTAATGGCCAGAACGGCACACCAGATTTTTATGCAGCATTTTCTGAAGACTGCATCCATCACTGCAATATTCTGACATAAAGATGTCTGACGTGCACTAACTCACTTAGGGAGAGCAGATGTTGCAGAGCAGAGTTTGGTAGTAATTCCCAGAGTGCATCACTTCAGCATGAATGAGCTGCAAAGGCAGAGGTAGACAATCTTCTGAAACTGCATTGCATAGCCTCTGACCTTTCCTTAATTTATCACATGTAGCACTTGACTCTTGAACCTTGACACCTCAAATGTACAATTTTAAATATGCTCCCAGAAAAACAAAATAGGACCATGTAATATTGATGGATTGATTTGCCTTCTAAAAATCGCTTTATTCAATTGCTTAAGGATCCAGAAATTCCTATAAACCCTTGCTGAATTCAGCAAAATATCAAAATGTAAACTATTTGTTTGTAACTCAGTTGGAATGTGTGTGTCATGTTTTATATATTTATGTTTCATAGGCACGTAATGCATTACAGAAAAAAGAAAATCCATGGGCTGGAAAAGACACTTCCTGCTAACACTGATTTCTGTCAACAATTATTTCATGTTCAACCCCAGCAACTGAAAACATTTATAAACCTAGCTGAGTGATGAATTACTAATTTAGTAAATCTGCAAACCCAATGCTTTCAAAAGGGAAAAATGAGTATTAAAAGGCTTAGCCTTTGGAGCCAGAATAGAGGATCAACAAAATACAGAGCCAGTGTACATTGCAAACTACTCCAAAAATCCTTGGCTTACATGTGGGTATTGCAACTATTACAGATCAGGAACCAGAACAGTACAAAGCACCATCTTTCATGAGTCTGGGATGTCAGTATAGTGGCATTAAAAGCAAAAAAATAAAAGACAGAGAGAGAGAAAATCCAAGAGTGGTTTTAGCTGACATTATCCTTTATAGCCAGAAATAGAGAACTTTGGATAATCACACTGCAGCAGTGGGGCTTGGGATGTGCATGTACACCACTGCCAGCCTTTGCCAGTAGATGTCTCTATGGTCACCCCACTAAATAAGGCCAACAAGGGGCGAAAAAGGAAACCTAAGGAAAAAAAAATTAATAAATAAAGGGGGAAAAAGTAATGTGGGATAGACAAAACACGTCTTTTCGCAAAGGCAGACTTTCTGGAAAAGGTATGCAATTGCAAATGGAAAAGTTCTATGATTCAAGCCCTTAAACCCACATTCAGTGCAAACCTGGGTCTAGATTGAGCAGAAGGACACTGATTTTGAACTGGTTATTCAACAAAATGAGACTCTGTACAAGGCTTGCACTTTCAGTGATCAATTTTTCTCATATGCTTTTTTTTGGAAGGACTTAAAGCTCTCAAACAAAAGCTTTAAATTGTCACTATATTTTAGCTATGGCATTCATTGCCAAGTGCAAAAGAGTGCTTCAGAAGCAGTTCAACTTTTGCATAAGGCCACCCCTGTTGCCTCTTCTCCTTCCAGACAATGACATCAGCTTTCCAATTACCATATTCTTGCAAAATTCTACTTATCCATTTGCCAAAGATAAGTAAATTATGTTTTTATGTAAGAGCATTTTTTCCATTAGAATCATTATAATAATTAGGATAGGGAGCAGGTAGATTTTTGTGCCTGGCTTGTGCATTTTCGTGATGTATTTAGCAAGGCTGAATTACTCCGAAAAATTAAGCAAAAACCAATTGAGCATGATCTATATGATATGATAAGAAACCACAATCTATTCCACGCTTAATGCAAAAGAATACCATCTCTTTTCAACTGTGGTGCTAATTCATCTTTCAAACCTGTATTTGTGTTCAGCTGTGTGCTGGCTCACAGCGTAAAGTCCTCACAGAAAACCCGTGAGCGATGAAAAAAGCCACTGTTTTCTATTTTAATAGCCAAAAAAATGTCATCCCGACCCATTCTTGAGAAAAATAGTGTAAATGATTGAGCCCTATAGGCTAAACACATTTTTAAAAGAGGGATATAAAGGTTTTTTAAATATATATATTTAAGGGAAAAAAAAACTGTTAAGAATACATATATACTGAAATGAAGAACATAACTTTCATCCCAAGATACCTGTATTACACTCCTACACAACTCATCTGCCCAGAGAGAGCAGTAAAAACATAAACGCTACCCCAGCAGTTCTGTTCCAACAGCATCTGTTAATTCACTCCATTTATAAAATACATATTGACAAAGACAACTGAACTGGGACCAGGGAGATTTGATTTGGTGTGAGAAAGTCAATTCAATGTGATTTTGTTAAAGGGCTCCTGCAGGCAAATAAAAGAGTTTAAGTAATAAAGTACATAAAGAGATGTTTTATGAGCCAGCCCTGTCTTGTGGCAGCCGCACAATGTGCGGCTATGCAAGAGGGCCTTGCTCAAAGCTGGTATTGTGAGCATGGACGCTGTAGATCAAGCACAATTAGGGATCACAGTGAGAGGGAGCTAAAATCATGCAAGCAGTGCTGCTCACAGCATACATACCGTGAGTCACCACTGGAAGGGAAGGATAGCACGGAAACCAGAGAAAGCATGGCAATGTTCTTCTGATTAGCTTGTCCTGATAGCCAGGACCCGACAAGGGTGCTCTTTATACCACAGCCACTGAAGGATCCAGGGAATACAAAAAATTAGCTGAAGACAGAGCTTATTTTTGGGGGAAAGGAGGAGTTCAGCCTTCAGATCTGGATTCTTAGTTATATATTAAGATTCTTAGTTGTACAACTAGAGGCTCAAACTGGCATACACCATCACTCAGCTCTGTAAGCATAGTTGGGTACTAAACCTTCATTATTTCTGTGTTTTGTAATCAGGCTCCCCTTTGAGACCACAATAGTTTCTGAAGTCTTTTTGTCAGGCTGAAACCTAAGGCTGATGGGATATAATTTGTCTAATAACTGTGGAAAGAAAAGACACATGAAAATATCTGAATAGGTTCTGTAATAACACCTCCAATCTCTGTCATCAGATAGTCACAGAGTGTTTTACGAGGAAGTAAGGTTCAGATTGTACCTCTGAATGATGGAGTAATTTCCTATCATCTGCAAGAAATTAACGGGAAACACCAGATGAGCCAGTGAGTAGTGCTGGGGATTCGTTTTTGTTAAACTATAGAAGGTTTACTCCCATGAAAGGGAAGAACACAAGGGAGGGACATAGACCACCAAGCAGATAGCACTGCAGACTTCAGTTTCCAGGTGACTAACCCCACATTTCCAAAGCTCATGGAAAATCCCTGCACCCGGATGCATGGTGGCGCAAGGTGGTCAATCTAACCTCATTGAGAGGGGACTTTTTCCTGACTTGCATAAGGAAAGATCATTCACTCCTATTGAATTGTCTGGTTTCCCCAGCCCCTGCAGCTTTTGCATAAAGGCAAAGAAGGGTACTGAGCGCTCAGCATTTTGTAGTATAGCAAAATAGGTGACTAAAGTGCAACAACATTTTAACAAATTGGCATACACACTTTAAACCCGAATGTGTCACTTCTGAACAGTTGGTGTCAAAAGAGATTTAGAAAGATTAAGACCTTTTTTTCTTGAGGACTTATCACTCACCTGTGAGAGGTCTGTATGCAGTCCCTTCCTTTTCATCACCACAACAGACCGAGTCCATGCTTACGACCCTTCCACCACAGCACTGCTGATTGAAACTGTCATGCAGGGATCCACCACAGCAGATTTGGTTGCCCGATGTTGAATAAGGCATTCCCTGGCAGCAAGAGTCACCAATTCCAACTGAAACTCTGTTTTCCTCTTCATTAGGGCAGCATACTTCTCCTGTCAATATAAAAATACAATTAAAGATTTTATTCGTTTATTGCTCTTGAAATTCCTGAGAGGCTTTCATCAGATAGCAACAAGTCTGGATTCACACAGCTTCATGTACAGAACTTTCCATGTGAAAGCAAAGAACCACTTGGTACTTTAGAATGCTATAAAAGTATTAGATTCATTTGTAATAATGATTAAAGAAATGTGCATTCATTAATTCAGGCCCAAGACCCTGTAAGATATCTAAACACAAGCATGACAGAGACAAAGCTGAGAAGAGCAATGAAAATAATGTCTGTACATATGACAGTTACACTGCTGAAAATCTTTTGCAATTGCAGCTACACGGTAAAGAGAGCACATTCTTGCTGTGTTTAACAGAATCATCAGCGTACTTATTCTTGGTAAAAAATTTTCTTGTCTCCTTCAAAATCATTCCAAACTTGTTTTGATGAATTCATTCACAATGCTTAAAGCATTTTTCATGTTTGAGTGTCACTCAGGATTTCATCTCACAGAGAATTTAAGGATTAAACTCACTTTAAAAATTAAATACCACCATTACAATTGGTGGACTTGGGTGCTACTTAAGCAAAATCATCAGCTTTTGCAGGAAAAGACCTTAGGATAAGACTGCCAATGAGACTGACACTGTAATGGTGGGGTGGGGTGGACTGGAATAAGCTGTAGGCTATGAACAAAGTACATTCTGCTATAAAGGATACAAAAATTTTGATAAACGGTAATCATTTTCATTCACTAGTGTCTGCACTTGATCTGATCGAATGTTCTAATATTTTTATATTACTTTCCTGTGTTGCAGTGTTTTCTGTGGCTCAAATGTCATTTGGAAGGAGGAGTGTTTTTGTTTTGCTATTGAAGATGTGCAGTAGAGTTGATTAAAGTATTTTGATTCCTGAATGTTAATCAAAGAAATGTATTTTGATTTTTAAAACTCATCTTTCTCATTTAAAGCAATAACTCAAGTTCTTACCCTATGAAAGGTTGGGAATTAGAGACAGAGCTCTAAACTCAATGCAGCTTTTGTCAGAAATAAACGTGTGCTGAGATTGTAACAGATGAAGGAGAACATACATTCCTTGCCAAAGAGGTGTCTGGGTGGTAGTATCATTATTTGTTCTGCCTCCCATCTTAGTTCTGGGAGGGATGTTTGCACTTCTTTGTGCACTACTGTTTCAGAAACTGAGATTCTGCCTTCCTAATTTGTAATCCTCATGCCTCCAGCCCAGTGTGCTTCAGCACATCCTGAGCTATCGAGCTGGCCAAACAACATCTGGGAAATATGTATGCTTAGAGAGTTTCCTGTATAAATAACTTTATCAAATAAAGTCAATAATGAACAAGCAAAAGATGAGAACAAATTTTTAGAGTATAATAGATATAATCCATCTAGGTACTTCATCATATTTTCCTGCATTCCTTGGAAGCTAATTTAGTTGCTACACAGAGGAAGTATTAGAACACAGAATGTAGCTTACATCTATTGGAAATAAAACTATTTTTTTTTAAAGAACTATTAGACATAAGACACAAAGGATCAGTAACCTTCTCATTAACCTCTCAAAATGGGATCCATTCCAAGCTAGGCTTGAAAATGTTCTCCCTCTGAAAACTACTATGCAGTCTCACCAGTTAATTGTTATCCTTATCAAAGAATGACCCACATTAACATTTAGCTTGAGGTTATTAGCATATTTATAAAAATAAAAAAGAAAAAAGTGACCAACAGTGTTCATGTTGCTGCCCTTTAGAGTATAGAAAAATAATGCAGCAAGTATACTTAGAAAAAAATTTGTTTAAAATCATGTTCAGACATTCACTGTTTCGTGCTTGTGGACTGCTGACTGAACAAGAACTACTTTCAGACATAAGACATTTTGTTCCACTGTGCTTTTCTTTCTTGATGTAAACAACATTAAGCTAGTTAACACAGACCACTGGATGGGGACAGAGGTCACAGTATAATCTCTCCATTTCAGTACATTGAGATTAATGAGGTCAGCAAAATATTCTTCTCTGGTTCTTCCACGTGATCTGATGACATCATGGAAGGCATTCTAATATTGTGATATATTAATCACTTTTCAAAAGATCAGAACTTGGGATGTGCTGAACGTGTTGGCAAAATGTCAAGCATTTCTGAGCCTATGGAATGTGTGCCAGCTCATGAGTAATGGAGGCACTTTAGCTCCTGACCTGACAATTGCCTACGAAGAGTTATACGCTCTGAACACTGCCCCCATGAAAGGGATCTCTCCTCCCCCTGTTCCTCCCTTCCCCTGTCAACAACAACCCACCAACAAACTGGAAATCCAAACTCTGGACAGTAAAACAGAAGCACAGTTTTGGCAAACTTCCCGAACCGCTCCGAGAATAAGAGGAGGATAAGTTACCATCAAAGTTAATGCACGTGGGAGGTATCCTTTGATGTGTAACATTAGTAGAAACAAAGAGTAGGCAATGTAGAAACAAGGAGAAGTGATGTAATCCAGAATATCAACACCAAATACTAACAATTGTTCCACAACAGAAATGGCTATGGAAAATCATGTGGGGTCAAGTCAAGCAGAGAACTAAACTTCACCACTAAATTGCCTGACAGTGTTCCTATTTAGCAGAACTGCCCTCCCCATTATGCTGCACTTACTGCAATTAAGTATAGTTTGGCATAAATTAGTTCTCTGGGAAATGACCCAATCATCAGGTTTCATCAATTAAGCTTTCCTTGTGTAAAGAGTGTACCGTGTTTAGAAGGCAAAGAGAGTGCAGTTTTCTTTGCACTGAACACAAGTCTCAAAGACATCTAAAAATCTTGATAAAGCTCACATTTATTGTTTTCATTCTCCTTGGTTTAACAAATATATCAACGTTGCTGTTTTGTTTCATTCAAGCAGTGGAAGGGAGTTGTCTCTTACCTGCTAAAACTCTGGTGTAATAACCACCACAGCACTGATGTTTCGTTTGCACAGCATGTATCTGCCCACCACAGCAAACCCCTGGTGAATTAAGAATAAATGGAATGTACTTGTCCTCACAGCACTGGAAGCCAGGTTTATTGTCGTGCAGAATCCCATTACAACATACCTAGAAGTAGTAAAAAAAAAAAAAAAAATAGAAAATCAGTAAGGCAATATCTGTTAAACAGAACATAATGTGTTGTCTGGCAAAACAACGTATATGAAAACATGTAGCCTAGTGCAGATACTAATATGACTGCAGCCAAATAAAATGTAACTTGGCTTAAATTCTGCGCCCTCCAGCATTATCAGACTTCAATAAACTACTGTGTATCTGACAGAATGCTGCTATTCTCTGGCCTTCAACCATACTGCACCTTAATAAAATAGTCCATTAATATGAATCATCTTCATATGCCTTGCAGGCTGTTTGAGTCTCTCAGTGTGGAGTAGATTGCAATACGTGGATTTAGTCTACCATCATCTGACCCTTTTTTTTTTTTCTTCCCAATTCTTATTTGTTTTGTTTTGTTTTGTTTTTTTTCCATTTATGATGAAACCCTTACAACTTAAAAACAGTATTTCCCAATATGAGCTCTTGGGTTTTCTTTCACATTAAAATAAGTGGAATTTTCTTCTTATAGCACACGATCACTTACTTGTGACTACAGTTCTTCAGAAAAGGTGATCTCAAGAGAATAGCATTTATATAAGGATATTTTTTTCAAAATAAAATTTATATGGAAATGAATTTTGAAAAGGCCTTTTAACTGTGGATTTCTTTCTAGGTGCTGTCGAGAAAATTATATGCTTGAACAATCAAATAATTATTTGTACACTTACTCCTGTGTCAATGGAGTAGCATGCTGAATACCCAACAAATCATACAGCACAGGCAGTGGGATAACCATAAAAATGGTAAACTTGGAACTTACAGTCAGTGAAACTTATATGAGCTTCTTGCAGCTAAACATGAAATGGAGTTGGCAGTAGAGCACAGATACTAGAGCAGAGTTCCTCCTTTATTTTTCTTTTGAAAGGGACCTCTTCCACTACTGACTTTTACCATCTCCTAAATCAGGTTAGCTTAGCAACAAAGAAAGGAAGCGTTCCTCTGAAGGATCTTTTGTTTACTTAGGTACTTTAACTACTACCTGAGAAAAAAGCTTTTAAAAATGTATATTAATAGGCTCAGGGCATCTATTTTGTATTATAATTATAATCTTAATAAAAATATATACATACAAAAGAATTATTTTTCTGATGTCGTAAACTCTCTTTGACTTCAGAAGGATGATGCTTTGTTTTGTTTACTTTTCAGTGGCCATTATTCCATCACCCTTGGTTGTATTAGGTTAGGTTCTGAAGTTACAATTCACAATACATAAACTATAGGTAACCCACAATCAACACAAGGTGGGACAGCAGAGGTTCCTGTTTCCTCATTATATTTTTGGGTTTCATAACCTTTTATGTTCTGAATTGGGACACTGTTTTCTGCTTTTCCAGCGCACTTTCCCCTTCAGCATCTATTTTAGACTACCAATGTAGCTGCAATTTGTCCTTTTCTGTTCAGGAATTTTGGATCTCTGTAGGCCCTATTATATTATTTTGCTGTCCACTTTGTCACTGGTAATATAATCCAATCTATGAATTTAATTAACCTACTGTTCTTTCTTCCAGATCATTAGTTAAGATGTCAAATAAAACTCTGCTTTACACCTCTTCCCTGCTTCCTAACTTTTGAATATTTTGTAATGACTGGCATGCATTCCAGGCTGAGTTTTTCTTCATTTACAATTGGCTCCAAAGAAACTTAAAAGTTTACCTGGTCTCTCTGTATTTCTAAGTCACTTAAAAACAATAAAAGCTTTTTAAAAGTATTCTTAAAAACACAAACCCAAGTCCTATTGAGCCACTTTGCTCAGAATAGATCATCTTTAGCAACAGTTCTTGACATTTGTAAAAATGCCCTCTATCTTGTCCTTTTTACTGCAACCTGAGCTTGAGACACCAGTCAGAAATTCTGTACCTGCCTGAATTAAAGTAGGCCAAATACATGTTCCTCAGGCATTCTTGGTCCCAATTTGTGCCCCTTGGGATTGTCTGGTGTCTCCCTCTGTGATCTGTCTGGCCCAATACCACCTCTTCTTTTCATGTATTTCATTTGTAATCCCATTTTTCATTTTTCATTCTTTTTAGTGATGGCCACCACTCAAATTTCACCCAAACACAATCTTTCCACCTTTCAGATTAAGAAAGTTGCACATCTTTGGCTTTATCCAGCCTCAAATGCTTAAGCAGCCATTTTACTTTCCATGAGATGCTTCCAGTTTTAAGAAATGCCACTTGTCTTGTGAACCCTCCATAGAAAAGGGCTGCTCTGCATATTTCACACCAACACTGGGAGGGCCATTTTAGTACTAACTCTACAGCATTCAGTTTGAAACATTATTTGTAAGACTGCATTATTACTGGTGTCTCTCCTTTTCCTCCTCAATTCCCACACAAAATCCCCAGCTGTACATCCAGATGTGTTACAGTAGTTTCAGCAGCTACTTTCCCTTGTTAAAAATTACACAAGAACCTCAGTATTTCTCAACAGCCTATAGACAGTTTCCAAAGAGGGATCCAGTCAGTTCTAAAACACATTCAGACTCTCATCTGGCTTTGCCAATTGATACAGTTGGTGCTATTATTATGTAGTTTCATAACATCCTCTGCAGTCAGCTGTAAATTGTTAAAGAACACTTTTTTGGCAGTCCTCTAGAGACAGTTTCTATTTGCATTGATATTCAGCCCAAGGATTCTGCATTATCAATCCATAAAAAAAACCCCAAACTGCTCAAGTAATGCTAAAATTGCATCATAGAAAAAGAAGAAAAGCAGATGGATTGAAAGTTACAGTGGCAAAAGGTTATTATTAGCTCATCCTCTTACATCTAAACGTGACAATCCCAACTGGGTGGTGTTATCCTGTGCATGGAAGCAGAAGCCTTGGAGTGAACAAATATGGTGCCACCAACATTTTAGGCAGGTTGGAGATCTCACCCTTGTAAAGAGGATTCAGTGCTCAACCTACACTTGGTAACCAGAAGATCTTTGCTATCTTTGGAGATGATACAAGATGTTCATCCTCAGCTGCCACAGGAGCCCTTAAAAATATCAGTAACCTCACAAAGGAACTCACAAATCAATCTTGTCGTTCTCTTCCCACCCAAGCACACAGGGGGACTGTGATCCAGGAGCACAGGGACTGGGAAGGGCTGGGCACAATGAAAGGCTTATTGTGATGCCTGAGAAAGGCCCAGTGAGCCATGACACTAGCACAGAGCAGCTACATATCAAATCTGGCAGGCAGGATTACACAATATTGTAACAATTTTTAAAAATACTCCAAACTTATCTATGCAACTCTCTTTTAATTACAATTGTGTCATCCCTGATCCCTCTGCTTGCTGAAGACTTTGCTGAAGGATATTATCTGGCCTTATGGACACATGCCAATTGAGCTAAGACTGATTTACTCAAATAAACAGATGTGCTAGGCAGCCATGTTTATCCTTCTTGTCAAAAGCTTGCTGCCAGAGCCACTTTGTGAAATAGCAATTCACAAAACACTCCCAGGAATTCCTATTAGCTACAGGAGTTCATTAAAAATTTCTGCCTGTGGAGTGAACACCAGAGTAATGATTGACCCATCATGTTCTCATGTGAGAGGGAATATTTTAAATTAGCAAAGCTCATCCTTTTTTTACTTAAATTATCTCTGAATCTATACATACACCCTTTTTAGCTAAGTATACTTACTCATAAATTTCTTTTCTCAAACTGTTGTTCTCTTTCGGTAATTGATACAGACTTAGATCTAAAATCCATGAGCAGAAATTATTGTTATTCTGTTACAAATCACTACATATTATCTTCCTAAAATGAGTTTCATTTCCCATCTTTCAGGTGTGTTACAACAAGAAGTGTAATATTTTTAAAGATTCTCTAAGCCTGAAAGAACTTGAAAAGAATTTGCACAATATTGCTAACATTAATAGTAAATTTTGCATAAATATTGATGGGATACCCTTCACCAGTGTCAAGATGTGTTACGTTTCACTGCTGAGAGCTTTTGAGGCTGGCTTTCAAGCCTCTGTTTTGCTCCTCCTGTATTTAAAAAGAGTCCTGCTCGTGTTTTTAATAAATGGCACATTAATTACAATGAGTAAAGGGGTAAGCCTGTACTTCCTACTAATGTCAGTTTTATTTGATTAGTTCATTAACTGCAGATTTATACAGCTTGTTGCACCTGAAAATAAAAAGTGCTGAAGCTGTGTTAACACCTTCAGTCAGGACCCTTTTAACCACTGATGTTCATACTCACAATGCAAAGTGAGCAGAAATTATTAGCCTTTATGCCACTCCTTTAATTACATTTTTACTGTACCTATCTCATTATTTTCAGAGTTCACCTCAGGATGTCAGTAACATCAGGGGAACAGTTTGGTAGCTCCATGGATAATACAGGAACGCCTTCCCTATTGATACTGAGATGATGCTACCTGATGGGTGAAGCTCAGGCACACTCCCTTCTTAATTGGAGTACCTCTGCAAACCTCATGGTACATGCTCTGTAAGTGGATGTCTCTTTTGAGACTTCACATACAGGTAGAGTTATGGGTCACATCTTACTGAAAACAGCTAGAGAAAGACTGACAATTTTGGCAGCTTGGGAATACTCAAGCAGCACAGTTTGTTACTGTAAAAGGTACACAGGACACAGGGACCCTCCTGGCAGCAGACAAAATTCAATATCAGAATGTATTCTCAGCTGTTCTGCAAAAAATACACACACAAAAATATTTCTAAATTCTTTCTGTGCTCAAGAAATAAATCCACACAAGTCTGATTAAACACCAGGGTAAGGATACTAGGCACAACAGCGTGTTAGCTTTAGGTAAAATAACAAAGAATCCTAACACTGAAGCAGAAAACTGGATAACAACTAGAAAGAAGAAGTAGGGATCTGATGCAAAGATTATTTAGGATGAGAGGAATGTTTGGTCTTCACTGGGCTTAGTATCAGGCCTGCATGAGCCCATGAATGTGCATGTACACATGTCCCTCATAGTGAAAAGGTCACTTGCCCTTTCAGAGAATCCCCAGAAGGCTCTGAGCAAGTTGGTTTATTTGCAGAGCACAGTCCCAAGCAGAGGCACTAACCCAGATCCCAAATGCAGCACACACACAGCAGTGCAGCCTGGCAGCCAGGCTGTTTCCCGCTGCCTTTCTCACAGAGCTGCACCACTTGGCTGCAACCAGCTCAGCCAGGGTTGGATGAAGAGTCTCTGCATCCTACTCTGCTGCACACTGACAATACACCCTGGTATTTCTTTTACTGGAGTGGATTATATTTTGGTGATCTCTTCTGTAGCCGAATCATAACAAATCCCTCTTTTTCTTAAGTGCCTTACAATAGCAAGCTGATGATGTCAAATGTAATCCTTAAATCCATAAGGAAAGATTAATAAATAACCCAAGACATATCTTGAAATAATTTTTGTACAAAAGGCCTGGTTTTCCTTTCACTTTATACTCATGAATTCAAGAAAATTGTAAGAGGGAAATTAGATCCAGTTTTTGTCTTGTAAACAAGGTGCAATAAGTGACTTGAGCAAAAGCGAGAACTTCACAACCTTTGTCTAATTATATACAACTGCCTGCTTTTGCTGACCAGTCTATCACCAAATGAACCAAAAACTTTATTCTACATCTGAACATTATTTAAGCTGCTCAGCATTTAATTCTGCGTGGCATCTCTTAACATTTGGCCATTCAGTCAATGTATGGTGAATAGTTCAGGTTGGATGGGACTTTGAGCAACCTGGTTCAGTGGAAGGTGTGCCTGCCCATGGCAGGGGGTTGGAACAAGATGGTCTTTAAAGGCCATTCCAACCCAAACCATTTAATGGTTCCATGAAGTGCAGCTGGCACTGGGATAAGAGGCTTTCTTCAGAACAAGTATAGACTGGTCAGTACTGCTTTTTACTTCTGTCCAGCAGACTGGCAAATCCAAGGACCACAAAAACCAGCATAAAGCCTGACAGTGAGTTCTATGAAAATACGAGAGAGGGCTGCCACTGTCTTATGCTGTCCCTGTCACAGACTCCAGTTTAAAAGGCACAAAAGGCACCAAGATGTCTCTTACAGACATTTTGGATGGCTAGTGCAGATACATGTAGCAAAACAGACCAAGCATTGCAAGGGGAATTTTAATCAATTCACCCACAAAAATTACCCCCATGTCATTTTATGTGTGAGTGCTTCAGTTTCCTGTAGACCTTCCAGTCATTTATTATATATCCATTACTTAACAAATAGCACCCACTCCTAACCATAGGCTCAGAGAACACAGAGAGACCATTAGAACAATGTAATGCAGAATTAATTAGAAAAAAATAGAAAGCCAGGAAGTTATAAAAATAAATGAACACTCTCCAAGCTCAAAGTTATCATAAATGTACAAAGACTGAAAAAATAAAAATGAGGAAAACTTCTAAAACTAATTTAATACAAATTTAATTCATGCACATGCCAAGATGTAGTAAAAGTCTATGGTGCCAGAAACCTGAAATAAATAATTTTACCTTTAGAAAAAAGGGCTGCCCATAATTCTCTTGCGAGATTTCAAAAATACTTACATTTAATATAGTATTGCTTTCAAGGGAACTCAAAAGCTAAAGCTGTGTTGGCTGGAATAATTTATATTTTGATTTGAACCCCTCAAATAACTCACTCCCTTAATTACTGTCTTGTCTGACAGGGAATCTTGTGAATACATATTGTTTGCTTTAGTCACAGAACATGTGATGATGTCTTTGACAAATAGAGACACTATTTCATGACATTAAATCTTACTTTCAAACTAAGAGTTTTCTACCTCATTTGTCAATAAAAACCATTACAGACTCCTGCTATGCTATTGATCCTACTCCTAAACAGGAACTCATATGAAGATTAACCTGAAAATAGCCATAATTTAAAAATGCATCTGACAAATCACGATAGATCCCATTCAGAGTTGCTCATCATTGTCATGTAACAGCTACCCACTTGTAGCTGACTCTAAATAGATTTTCTCTGCTGAAGCATCTGGTCATTAAGTATTTAGCCAAGGAATAATTTAAGAGGGAGAAAAAAACCCCAGCAAGTCATGTTAATAACCACTATTTGCCATGCAGGATTTGAGGAATGATTCCTCACACAGAGAGCAGCTTTATAGTTTTGCTAGCATTTTTCAAATTCTGCATACACCTAGAAATATCCTGTGGCCTTTCAGTGGTCAAGTGCAATGACTTTATGCAAGAGGAGCCATATGAACTACCACGTATGTACAGGAGTTGCCCTGTCCCAGGTACAGAATCCACCACTTTCCCTTGTTAAACTTCTTAAGGTTGGTGGTTGCCCATCTCTCTTAATTTGCTGAGGTCTCTCTGCAGGGCCTCTCTGCCTTCGAAAGAGTCAACAGTTCCTCCCAATTTGGTGCCAATTGCCCCAAGCAGGATGCAAAAATACGTACTGAGATCTATGTGAATTCACCATATAATCTGTCACAATGGGATTGTGTCAGTGGACTCAAGAGGTGACACTCCTCAAACTTCATTACACATGGCTTGTGTGATTTACTTGGGAACACATATAGCCTGAATTCTTGGGATGCACTATACACATGGAGCAAAGCTTTCTGAAGGGAAGAAATTTCAGAAGTTTGATGTTGTGAAGTGAGGTGGTCCACATAGCGGTTGGGAAACTAAAGTCCCCATCCAGAGCTGAAACATATTTGAAGGGTTTTTGAAACACAGGCTCCTATGCAAGGAATTTAATTCACATATATTAAAATAACTTCTACCCCTAACCAGCATATAATAAATGAAAACAATTTGGAGATTCACTTCAAAACTGCACCAAATCAAATGAACACATTCATAAATGCTTACCAATTCATTTCTCCTAAAAGGAGAAATTAGGTCAAGAAACAAAGACTTAAAATAACAGAATCACCTGCCATCGGCTGACTCACACACAGCTATCCCTGTATGAGCTCAAACACCCATATTTGATTTTAAGGAGTTTCAAGATACCTTTCAGAGCCTTGATTTTAAAGTTTCAAAAGAAGCAGAACCCTCCACTTCTTTTCCTCTGGTAACTGGAGAGGTTTGGTTTACACACCTATTCCTAAAAATATTATTTTTCATTAAATACATAACTTAAGAATATAAAAGTACCTTCAGCTCTGGATGATAGCACACTTCTCCACAGATATTTTCATCCTTTTTACATTCTAATGAGATGCACATTCTATTACTTTTGCTGCTCCTTGGAGTCTTCGATGAAGCACACTTCTGCCACGCTTTACGTAAGAGTTCATATCCCAGGATAATGCCATTTGGCTGTCCTGGTGATGCCCAGTTGATTTGAAGAGATCTGCAATAAAGAAAATCAACATCTGTTCAACTTTCGGATGTATTTATGCCTCTGTAGCAACTTACATTAGATGATTAGCGTATAGCAGTTGGTTTTTACACTAGTTGACATGGACTGAAACATTTTGAAGTTTCTTAAATGTTCTTCTGGACAACAAATTCCACAGATGTTCTAATAACCAAAGGTCTAAATTTTTTTAAAAAGTGTCAATATGTGCTAATACTCCACTAAAACAAATCATACACACAATCAAAGTCCTTGAATGTTGCTGATTAAATGACATCTCATTCCCACTTCTGGAAGCTTATGTGTAATAAACTTTCTAGCATTTTACTCCTTTCATTTCAACGGTAGGAGAAAGGACACCATACGCCTTTCCTGGTGCGTAGCTATTGCAGGGCTGGCGCGACTGTTCCTTTCTCAGACAGGAACCTGGTAGAGGATGGGCAGCAGGGGGCTAAAGGTGACCACTTTCCCTCTGTGCTGTTGCCAGTGCAGCTCACTCACATTGTGCTCAGCCATCATTTAGAACAGGCTTGTCTTAATCTTGCCTTTTCCTTGCTTAAGAAAAAAAAGAAAAGTATTTTGCTTTGAGATGTACTTTTCAGTGTAGAATTAAAAGAAAACTCATTACAGCATCAGTAAGCACTAGTTCCCTTCTGCACTTTAATATTTTCATTGACATAAAATTAGAAGTAAAAAATGGAAGTGTTTATCACAACTAAGACTCAAGACTTCTGACTTCAGCAGCCTGCAAAGACTGTCTGTAAAACAAAATCTTGTAGCTGATTACAGGTTTGAGATCAGACCATCATCAGTTCAAGGAAGAAAATATCTTAAGGGATATTGTTAAATCATGTTCAGCTGTAGCTTGCCTATCACCACTAAAGATGTGTAAAAATTTCCTCAAAAAACTCACTAAGTATTACAATAAATTTAAAAAAAAAAGAAGAAAAGAGACATTTGAAACAAAAATACAAATTTTCCACTGATATTTCAAATGAACACTTCATTTCTTGTATAATCACTGTGGAGTCTTGCATAAGACACAGATTCCTTTCACTGTGACTCTTTGGGTAGAGAGAAGGAGATCCCAATGCTACATGTAGATCAATAGCAGGACTGACAACACTGCATAGTTGGGCTCCAAGTACCTCCTTTTAATCTCCATGTCCCAATTACACAGTCACTGTCAGAATGCCAGTGACATCAGAAATTAGCATTAATTTAAAGTGAAAATGCTACAGTGAAACAGCAGCTGCTGAGATAAACTTTGACATCTTAACAGAATAAAAATAAGTGAACTATTATTTCACTTCCTTGAGGTATAAACAGAGGAACACACACAGCAATAAGCCTTCGCAGAACAGGAATTAATGTCACCTACGAGGGAATAAATTCATAGGTGGCTTGTAGAGCCACCATTATCATTCCAAGGTCTTCATCTGAACCATAGATTTAATTCCATATTCCATCCATTGCTATTTTGTATTCTCTGCCTATTCTACCACATACACACGAACACATACTCACACAAATGCACTCATCCACATTTAAATAATGTTACACTTAAAAATGGAAAACCAGGAAAATACGTTGTGCAAACTTCAGAAAATAAAAAGATAAAAAGAAAAGGAAAAGAAGGGCAGTACTTTAACCTTTGTAAATGCCATTATAACTCTCTCCCTGTCTTTGCACAGAATAGATCACAGGAGCAGAAAGCATTCCCAGTCATATTTTTGAATGATTTGCTTTCTGCTACTTTCATTCAGACCCTCATGAGTATATTTTCAGAGTATTGTGCCAGTTTTTTGCAGTTTTTCCAGTCATATTTCTCTCTAATATAATTTCAAATTAGGCCTAAGAATTAACGCAATGATTTAAAAAAACATTTTGCCTTTTCTGCAGAGCTCAGCATGTACTGCTTTCCTTTAACAACAATCACTTCATTAGTATTTGATAGATACACATTTGGGGTGGACATAGCCTGATATCATGCAAACCTGCAGCTGAACAAGGAAACTGTGTGGAATGGCAGTTGACTGACCACTGCCAATGAGGTAAAGCTCAGTATGACCTTCCAGAACTGGCTCCTAGATAACCAGACTCCTTCACAATTTTAGGGGTGTTTCAGTTATGTTTACACCTTCTGATGTTTGCCACCCATGGCAAATCGTGGCAACACAGCAAGAGCAGTGCATAGCTCAGTTTGAAAAAGAACAGCAGGGTTTTCATGGCGCTGCAGAGGCTTTTTGACATCCCCCATCTGAAGGCTGAGCCTAAAACCTTCTTGGGCAGGTGCAGATTTAATGGAACACGATGGGTGCTTTAGTGTGCAGACAGCTGTGTCACGTGTGGTGCATCTGATACAGCTGCAGGAACATGGGGACAGAGCCTGCCAACCCTCTCTTTCTATCCAGTCGCTCCCTGTGGGATACACTGGAGCTGTGTCTATCCTGGGAACTGCCCACAGCCTGACCTACAGAACCAGACTGGAATTGCAGGCATGGATGAAAAACGTGCAACACCTTGCAGGTGGGGTATAATCCTTGTCTGCCCAGAGAACACTCCAAGTGTCTGCCATTTTTGATAGTTCCAATGCTGGATGAGTCCCACTGCTGTCACTGAGGTGAAAATACTGAAGCAGGCAAGGCAGCCTAGCCAGGTTCACAGAAACTATCTGCTTCAGACTACAAGGTCCATGAAAGCACTTCCAGGAGATAAAGAACAATTTCAAACTGATCCACGAAGGTGTATTTGCTTTTGTGAAGGAGAGCAAAGTGAAATCATTTGGCTCAAGCATGTAAAGACAATTATTTTTGACATTTCCAGGTAGAAATATTTTTTTTAAAAAATCCATAAAAAATAACAGTATTTTTGAATTTTGATATCACTTCAGATATATTTTAATAAAACAGACTGTGGAAATAAAATTCTGGGGTTTTCCTGCTTCATCACCAGCTCCAAGTGCCCATAAGGCAGAAAAGGACTCCTGATTTTAATTTTTTTTTTCTCAACACAGTAGTAAAGGTTTAACAAGGAAGATAAAAGATATCTCAGGGCCTCATTTCAGAATCTTGATAATGAATGTTCCATTAGTCTGATCACATGTAAGAGTTAACTTCAAAAAATCAAAGATTCAATGACTTTACTTTTAGGAGCTGGAAGTAAAAAGAAAAAAAAACAACACAAGATTCACCTGACAGTCTTAAGATAGGGAACACTGCTATTATTAATGACTAGTGGATAAAATACCTCCCTCATCAGGAGATCACACATCCCGAGCAACTGCTGCAGCATTATTGCACAGGAGTTAAGTACCTGCTGCATCGTGGATGCAGGGCTGACATAATTAGAGAGGCAGTATGACACAGGCCAGACAGTCTGATAAATGGCATCACGCCTCTGTTGTTGCTACAAACTTCCTGGAGAAACCTTTCAGCGGTTCGTGTTCCCCACGACTAGAGTAGGGAGAGCGACCAGGTGTCTTCTGGCTCTCTGACCATTTCCCCAGTATGGAGAATCAGACTTCCTGGTCTTTAGTTCCCAATACCCCCTTGCTGAAATCTGCACTACATTTTCTCATCTTCCATTTGTCCAGCAATGAGAAAAATTTAAAGGCTTTTTAACAAAGCACAGTAGTTTGACACTTTCATATTTGATGTCCTTTAGAACTCAGGAGCAAATACCATAATCCCAATAATTTGTTGCTGTGTTTTAGCCATTTTTTTCTAAAATCTTTTCACTAGCATGTTCATTTGAAATAATTCCTCCTCCTCATTCACCCACAAACAGCAACTGATATAGAAACCTTCCAAAGTTACATGATACTGAACACTAAGCCAAAGAACCCACCTAACTTTTGTCCCATGGCCTTATCTTCTTTGAGCTTTCCATTATATCCTGACCAGGGTTTCTGGTTCACCCCAAGGTGCTTAAAGCACCCTCTCTTCATGAACCCATGAAGGATTTTTCCTAGATTCGCTAAATTAGACCACATGGTGTTTTCTGAGCCATCAACCTTTGAATTAAGCATGCAACAGAATTGCTGGATACAAGGAAAAACAGAAAGAAGAGTGTTTTAAAGCGGAATGAACTATTTTCCAACACACCATGAGAATTAAATCCACTACCCAAACTTTTAGTCAGCATCCACCTGCATTCAGTACTCAGAAAACTTTCTAAAGTGTGCCATAAAATAAAATACTTGTCTACAGAGTCAAATCCTGAGATCCTAATTGAAAACAAAACAAACCAAAAGCATACTTGATTTCAATGGCATTTGTTTTTACCTAAACATGGTTAATGCAACCTCTCCCCCAAAAAACCCTAAATGCAGGCAAGAAACATAACAAACCAGAACCTGGCTTAGGACTTTAGGATTGGGTCCCATACTGTTTTCTATTTGAAGTCTGGCATTTTAAAATAATTATATCAGGACTGCGACCTTTTGTGCCAAGTTTCAGCCTGAAGCTGAGTTATTAACTGTAAGGGGTGGAAAAGTAAGGTATTTATAATGGCTCTGGTGGTATAACCTTCATTAGAACAGTGTGGATGGAGCTGCTATCAGAAAGACTTCTAAGTTGGTGGGTGAAATTATAATTTCTGTCATGTAGCACCTTGAGGCAAATTTTAAAACAATTATTTGTGAATGCTACAAAGACATTATCCTACAGCATTCTCATCAATAATACAGCCCCCCAAACTGATTCAGAAGAGGGAAAAACGCCATGATTCCAATTAAAGACAATAAACTGCACAGGCTTTATTATATCTCAGGTATCCCATGAGTCTTTACTCTAGAAATGCCTTTTTTCACTCTCTGATGTATTGCTGATATGTATTAAAATGTCCCCTTGTCCACACAAGCTGGGGAGGTTTTTTGCCCAAGCTTTTTCTTTCATGAAGGATAAATAAACAAAATTCATATTCAGCCCAGCACCTGCCAAGGCTGTCAGCTGTGGTGTTTGTCATATTTCAATCAAATCTGAAGGCAGCCAGTCATTTTTATACTGCACAATCCCTACATACTCGAGGACCAGAATTAATGAATTAGCTATTGATTAAATTCCACTCTAGCAAATCCACCGTGGCAAATAAATGAACTACCCGGGGCACATGTAGGCCACGGCCAGACATGTCCGGGCAATCGATCAGTAGTTAGTATTCTTTTGGGATATAAGAACAGCTGATGATAATATGACATGTAGGAAAAGGCAGTGTAGAAACAGAGTCTGTTTCTGGCTGAGCAGATTATAAAGTAGGAAGGCATTTTTGATCCTTTTGCATTCATGTGTTATGACATATTTAGTCTATATATAATAGCAGAAACATGCATAAGTGTTTGCAGTACAGACAAGCACAGACAATACAGACAAAGGCATACATAAGTTAAAGCCAAGGGCAAAAGATGAGACCCTGAATTGAGTTCTTATCATCAAACAAGCTTTGACTATATCTATATGTGTGACAGAAAAATAGCAAGCTTAATTTCACCCTTATACAGAGACAAATGCTCAATTCAAGCAAAATGTACAAATAGCAAACAGGAAGCCAAAGTCCTTAAGAGACTGGAGAAGCAACTCCATTCTGCTGGCCATTTCGGAAGGCTCAGATGGTAGATACTAGTTATTTTCAAAAGATTTTTTTTTTTTTGATGAAAGAAACTCTGCTAATAAGCGTACTCCACCAGAAGTGGAAAATCACAGGAACGATACTACGGACACAGGAGGTTAACTGCTTTATTGTTGGTGTGATTCTGAAAAATGCATTTGCAAGTTTCGATTTACTTTGTCTTTGGAAGATATTAACTCCCAAAGAATCACTGTATAAGTTACTATTTGGCTGCTTCTAAGGACTGCAAATTTGATGCTCTCTTTACAATTACGAAGTTTGCCCATGCCTGTGGGTGTAGTGGATAGGCAGATTGCAAACAGTGGTTCAAGGAGACATAGATATGCACGCCTTTTCAGATAGCTTACTAATTCTTACTGCTGTGATAGGTGACTTTTTTTCTTACCCAGAATTATTCTAAGTTTCCATTATCAGCATCGCATTGCTCCCTGAACATTAATCTTCCTCTTCTTAACTGACAGCAGAATGTGATAATTTTCATTCCACTACACTTCTTCTCTTAACTATTTCCACTTACGCCTTATTTATTATCACAGCACAGTGATACCCAAATGGGTATGTACAGTCAACCAAGGGTGAGACTTCTTTGATTGATCTTTCTGCAAAAAAACTCCAAGATCAAAGATAACAACCACTAAAAATATTTTCAAAGTGTATACTGAATTCTTCTACGCACCTCATTCAATTTTGAGAAGACAACTTTACATTCTGGTCCCTGTTCCGGCTACAAATCTCCCTGAGACATGAAAGCCACCTATAGCACAGTACCTTGAGCCAATTACGTGAATAATGGGTGCTGACAGCTGCTTTGGCTCATCTTCCACCGTGGTGATCTGGGTCCCGTTGCTCCTCACGCAGGCATACACCGTGCAGGCTTCAGTCTGATGGAGAGGAACATGAGGTTCACATACTCAGCCGCAGGAATTTTTCAACTCTGCTAGTTGTTTAGACTTTCTCTTCACTCAAGATGTAATTCTTTGCTATTTAACAGATTCCATACAGCCAGGAAAATACTGCAGCTTTGAGATAAGTATATCTGCCAAAGATATACTGCACTGTATCACATTTTCCCACATTATTTTCAAAAGAAGGGTACATGCAGCCCTCTGGCATTAATTGCTGTTTTCTGCTAAATTATCACCAAAAGAGTTGCAGTGAATTTGTTTTTCTGCATGTATATGTAAACCCTGGTACACAACACTGAAAAAAATGTGCTTTGATTTGAGGCCTTGAGAGAGGTTTTTATTCCTACTATATATTCTGACATAAAAATAAAAGTAATTTTTCCTTAGTGTTTTCTATTCCTTCATGTCTATTCTGTAAATTAAAAGTGAGAAATGCAAATAGAAATCATACAGTTTTTTATGAAAAAATGCCACAGAAATAAATTCTTATTCCTTCAATTCTTGGGATTAAACTAAGAAGAGGCAAAGTGAAATAGGCAGTGAAGGATCATAACATTGTTTCTCTACTGTCAACAGGGAAGTTACTCAAAATAAAAAAAAGTATGGAAATGAAAAATATTGCAGTAAGATTACCAGTGAGATGCACATGCCTCAAAAATAATATTGTTTCCAGGAAAAGGAGAAAAAGAATCAAAAGGAAAAAAAAAAGAAAGACATCTTATTTTGGTTTTACCTATCACATTGATGCAAATATAAATACTAGCAAAGCAGAAGAGAAGAATAATTAACATCTCAAGCAACAGAAGGTGGCCATGGTAAATTAATATAGAGGGTCTATAAGTGAGGCAGTACATTGAATTTGCATTGTTATTGAGAAAAGACAAATGTGTTTCCAAGTGGCATTCAGAAAGTCATATGTGTATTCATGGATGGAGGTTTGCTGCTTCAGAGGGGCTGGAACACGGAAATCTGTTACGGTGTGCCTGTCTGTGATGTTTATTTATGGCATGGCTGCAAATTTTCAGAATGAAGTATACATGGTACTACTAAGTTTGTCTCATATATAATAATGTAAACCAAACCTTCATGAAATAGACAGGACAATCACAATAGTTACAATTAAGTGTCAAAATCCATTTCTTGAATATATTAATACAAAATCAGGATAGAAAGATTTATTTTTATTTTTATTATTATGTTTCTGCTCACAGTATTTTGCCTTTCAGTAGATATGTGACTAGAGAAGCAAAGAGAGAGAAAGGGAAAAGCAAAGAAAAAATGTTGCATGTATTAAGACCATAGCAAGTACTGCGATGATTTCAGAGATCAGCTCTGCTTCCTCCTCAACAGGATAAAGAAAAAAATTGATAATGGGATGTCAAGTGCATTATTTCACTGTACAGATATATCATGCATGCATGCCTGATGTTTCTTAAACAATTGCAATTTTCTTTTAATGAGTAGGAATAGAATCTTTCCCTCTTTGTAATATATGTTGGGGCTTTGCTAATGCTGAAGCACAAAGCATTTAGGGAAAAGTAAATGAAGTTTTGACACTTTGAAAAAAGAGATAATGGAAATTTGTGTTATGAAAAGTGTACACAAACCAAAATATGCTAAAAATAAATGTATGCCTTGTATGGATATGCACACAAGCATCAATGCAAACATATGTCCATGTGTGTGAAGAAATTTATGAAACAATATTCTTCTTGGAAATCCAAGTAGAAGCAAATGAGTAAAATTAAAGTATGTTACACAACCCAGAAAATATATTCTAACCTGTATATCATACACGGTGAAGGGAGACAAATCTGCCAAAAGAAAGGATCCCGGCTCGCTCATTCCAGTCTTGTACTGCTGGTTATTTACATAGACAGAGTAGCCTGTGACAACACCATTCGGGTTTGAAGGCGATGTCCAGATGACACGTACAGCTGTACTGTTGATGATGACAACCTCTGGAGGGAACATGCCCTCAGGCTCTAGAAATAAAGGAAGAAACTGAATAAACTCCAGCTGTCTCTGCAAAAGCACTTGTTTAACCAAATGCAGATTAGTATTTAGGTTTAGCAAAGGGTTCACTGCTTATCTGCTTTCCTCTGATGAAGTTATCACAGTCTGTAGTCTTCTGTAAATTGGCTTATTATACTCTCAGTTAGAAATCATGAGAGCTGATGGTAAAATGCTTTATACCAGCAGCACAGTGTCAATCATCAGTAGTATGTGGCCAGTGAGATATGATGATAAATTATTCACCCATCTGCACTGCCAACATGCAAATATTATTTTTTTGTATCCCCAATCCTAATTCTTCAAAAAAAGAAAAAAAAAAAAATAGAGCATTTTGCTTTTAAAGCAAAACCTGAGACCAAAATACTTTATGTCTGATGGAACGTAACATTATCAACCTTATAGATGAAGCAATATGCAATATTGCCATTATGTAAATGGTTTCAAATGTTGATTACTATAGGTAATGATGAAGCCTAACATTTATTTAAAAAAAAAAAGAAAAAAACCAACACCTTCCTTAGCGTTAAATTACATAATTATCTAAGCATGTCAGAAATAACCATGCAAAGACCTATTTTTATCATAAGAACTCATCTTTACCAGTTGAAAAATTGCCCTTACCATCAATTCTATTTTATAAACAAAAGGTGCTGACCTTTGGCATGAGAAAGGAAATGGAATCCTCCCTTAAAGTGCTTTGCTAATGACCTGGAACACTTGCTTCTGAGGTAATGATATTATAATGTTTATAATGAGACTTTATAAAGTAAAAAGATTAGAAAGACCATTCTAAACACATTTCAGATGCACAATTTTTTTTTATTATTATTTTATCCTCCACCCCCAGCTCTGCACTTGCCCACTGGCATAAAAATGACTCATAAAGAATTTTCTTAGAAGCTGAACTTACACCCAGAGTTTCTAGTGACTCAGGAAAGGCCCTGTGTACAACTGTCATGTCAAAAGCACGTCGCTTCACAGAGCAAATCGTTTAAAAAACCCATTAATTGTTTCTAAATTCCACCATTTATTGATACGAACTCAGTTCCAAACTTAGTGCACACAGACAGGAATATGCAGGAGAAGATGAGAACAAACTGGGTTAATATCTGCTATTAGAGCTTTTGCTTCTGTCTCAGTGGGACCATTTATTGATCTACCACATGATGACAACCAGCACTTAAGCATTTTAACGTTTTAGACCTTTTTCCTTTTATACCGGAAATTTTATAATGGAAGGATGACTGATCTCAACCCTAACAAAAATCAATCAATTTAATTCTCAGATTTGAAGCCAAGCTGCATTCACTGCTAACCAACCTCCGTCTGAGGTAGTCACGTGCACAACTTCACTGTTGATGCTGTGGACCCCGTTAAAAACTTGAGAAAATATCTGATACTCTGTGTTGGGCTGCAAATCATCTATGACTACAGAGTTTACATCAGCCTGGATCCTCAGAGATCTTCTCTCATCAGTAGAATTCAAGAAGAGGGTGTAGTAAACAACATCTCCTTGCAAATCCTGCAGTGCTGGGAAAAGAAAGGAAAAACATTGGGACATCAACTGGGAGATTTTAAGTCAGCAAGTTTCTTATCAACAACATTTATTGTGAGGAGTAAACCAAATTTTATGCAGACCCTCTTATTTAAAAAAAAAAAGGAAAGATTCCATCAAATGCCTCCAATTTCATCCTTATAAGGAGTGATGCAGACTGCTCTCCCTAACTTGTCAAAATCATTAACGGTTCATCATCCTATCCAACACTGGAGAAAGCTTTCTTTCTCTAGACATCCCCATGAAGACAATGGAATAAACAAATTAATAGGTAAAACCCACTGCAAGCAGTTGTGTGCAGGCCTTTTTGCTCCTTCCCTTCAAACAACACTTGCCAGAGCCCACTCTAATTCTTTGTTATTCCTCTAGCCATGAATAAAGGACCCGTGCCTATGCCATAAATTCCAGTGACATTCACCTTTACCCAGACAGCCTTTTGGCCATAGTGACAGTGAGAAGCTACACATTATCATTTTAGAACAAACATGATCACATCATGTAAAGCTGTAATACACTCAGAAGCATTATACCTACAGAGGAAAAAACCCGAATTCTCTCACACTTCTTCTTAAATTGTGTTTTAGCCAGCACTAACTTCACCAGAGAAAGAAAGAAAAAACAGTGCAATTTTTTGGCTACACAGAGAAGGACATTCACTGGTCTGAGCTGACGGATAAGCACAGATTCCTGCAAGTCTTCTACATTTTACTGACTCAGATGTCATCTGTTATCTTATCTGTCCTTTGTCAAACAGTTTAAGTCCAGGTCCGACTAAATGCAACTGCTTTTCCACTAGGCATTGAGAGGAAAAGTATAATTACGACAAAAACTTTAAGCACTAATACATACATCTTGAAATGACACACTGTAATACTGAACAGGACCCAGCTCACTGGGAAAGAGCATTGATAAAAGCCAAAAGCATATTTCCAGACTTAATAATATATGGGTTTGTCACTGAAACTTTTAATCAAGAATGATATGCTATTTTTAAGCGGTACCGATACAAGGCTTAAATCCTTAGAAGTCAGAAACCTTCAGTAGGGAAAGTCAGCAAGGCAACTTATATTGAGGGCTCCCAAGTTCCCAAAGAAAACATAAAACTAATTTGAAAACAAATACTATGAAAAAGAATGAAACACTGATATACAAAATAGTTAATACATTTATTTGCAACATAGGAAGTAGGAAAATATGATAAGGTTTTCAAATAATGAATGGCCTCATCTTGGTGTTTAACTTCTACATTCACAAACATATATGGAGGAGATTTCTAAGATATGAATGAAAATAAAACCAGATTGCATTACCTACATCTAGAAGGTCAGGGGTTTAGATTACTGAGGTAATGAAACTTCAGTGAGCTGCTTCAGATCTATTACATTTGTCAGTTTTTATAAGCATGCTTACTTCAGGCATGCAATTATAAAATAGACTACATTTGTTGTAATTCAGCACCCAGTCCTTACAGTATCATTTGCATTTAAGCCAAGAAGAAATTCCCCACTGCTGTATTAACAAACCAACTAGAGAAATTAGCTAAATTCATTTTAAGGAGCAGAGCAAAAAAAAGAGAAAGGGGACCCTCTCATCATGAAGGAATGTAGATATAAATTTTTATACAAAGGGATGAAATAGGCCACGAAGACAACAGGATTTTGTGTAGCACTGCTTTATACATACTTTTATGTGTGAGTTTGTATTAACTATTTCATTTTCACTATTCTCATTCTGCAGAAAGAGCACATAATAAATACGAACATGACTGCAAAAGAGCAAAATGTGAACATTTTTTTCCCTATTTCTTTCCTCTCCTTTCAAGGACATTTAGGTATATTATAAATCAAGGCAAGGACTGTGTTTCCTCTGAGAGCAAGGCAGGCCATGGTAAGTGATGGCAGGTTAACATCTTGTTACTGGAATAAATACTAAGCACACTTACTTGGTTTTGACCATTCCACTTCCACAGCAGTGTGATTAACAGCACGTGCAACGAGGACACTTCCTTTCTCTGGTAATCCTGCTAATGTAGTAGCTATCACTTCTTCACTTGATGTATATCCTACCTCGTTGTGCACTATGAGCTTGTACTCGTATGTTGTGTACCTGAGACATTTTAAAAATAATTGAAGGGAATGAAAAATGCAGACACAGAAAATATTTGCTGTAAACCTCCTGCCTGTGCCAAAGTTTCATTGATTCTTCTCCCCCTGCACAAAAATTCATCTGTATGGTATGCACCAATGAAGACTTCATAAGAGGCATCTATTTTGTGGAAATAATTCAGCACGATTAACATGGTAACAAAAATAAAACACATTATTTCAATTCTTCATAGTTGTAGCTTGTGAGGTGTTGAGAGATTATAGCTCAATTCAATATGTAATTACAGCAGTGGCAACCTGCCAAAATTTGGATCAGAATTTAATCAAATGAGGCTTTTTTCCTCTTATGGGAAACCCATTGATTTTAACTTGCAGAATCTCATTTGTAAAAGGGATTCACCACACAGTCAGGACTCTTCTACTAGAAAAACATCCCAAAAAAGGCACCTAGGAGTTCAAACTCATTTAATAAAGTAATTTTCCACAGAACTTTGCATATTCCAATTACACAGATTTATTAAATACTACACGTGTATTTAGTAAACCAAGTGACTGTCATGTCATCATTTCTTCCCCGTATCAAAAGGCATATTAATGTACTTTAAGTGGGATTTCATAATTTCAAATTTAATTTCCTCATAAAAAGCCTCACACAAAACTGCATAAAGACAGAAACTCAGGATTATCTTGTTCAAATTTTCACTGAAGCTGCAACACACTGGGATAAACGTCTACAAATGCAATAAGGGAGCGTACAGTATATACCTAATATTTAGAGATTTTAGTACAAAAAGTACTCACAGTGTATATCTACTTTACTTTTTTTATATTTAATTTATTTTAGACACTTTACTACAACACCATGATTTTCAAAAGAGCTAAGTTTTAGCAGTCCCACAGAGAAGAAAGCAAATTAGTGGGAACTCACTAGCTCCAACTCTAACTCTAAGCATTGACGAACAGGGAAAATATACAAAACACGACTTATTTCTCTCTCTGCGTCTTCTGTCACTTGCAAACATGGAGTTTTATCTTGGACATTGTAGCACACATAGAATAAAAAAAAGAAAGGACTCTAGTCTTGCAATTTACTGATGAGAATTTGAGATTCATTTTTTGATCCATATTTTCAACAATGAAAATGAGTTTGTCGTACCCTATTAGAAATGAAGAAACCATCTGAAAAGATCAGTAATTCTGATACATGCTTAAAGTATGACAAATGAAAATAAATGTCAATACATGAATTTTCTTTCAGGGAAAAATAAGGCTTGAGTGCTTGAGTCCCTCTGCAGCATCTCCTCTCCAGCCACAACCTCATCCTGAGCTGTTAGCTGCAAAAACATAGCTGCAGGTTGCAGAACCTTCCCCAGGAGAAGTATTCAAGTATGTCCAAGGGTTAGGCATGCTTTTTTGGCCACAGCTCATTCAACCCAAAATGTCATGGTGCCTAATGACTGGTCACTGAGGCTCTGTCTGAATGTATTGCCCCCTCTGAATCACTGACATAACTGCTGCACACACCAGCACCATTGAAATAGGCAAAGCTAAAACCAAAGGCAACTCTATGCCGACTTTCAAGCATGGTTGAAAGAAAGAAATGGACACTTGAGCCAGACTGGTACAAGAATAGCTCTGTGAGCAGTTATTGCAACAGATGGAAATGAGCAGTGACTATCAGCAAGTAGGCAGTGGCAAGCCAGAGGCAGTAGCCCTCAGCTCAGTTCGGTGTGTCTCTGACAGGAGCAGAGGTCACGTTCTCCTGATTCCCATTGTGCTCAGGAGGGATGCTCACACGATTTTTACAGAAGTAAAAGGAAAGTACAGATATTTAAGGGTCAGTGATTGACGTGGAGTTCTCATTAAGCACACCAGCACACAAGCACAGAGAACACACACACACCCTGAAACTATCCATGAGGGTTTTCCTGAGGCTCTACCTACAAAAACCCAATGCAGAATCTATGCTGAATCTTCCATTAAAATTTCTTCATTTGTGTGTTTCGTCTTAAGGAGCAATAGCCTTGACTTCAAGATGTAGAAACTAAAGTTGATCAAAAGCAAATGTCTTGCTCTACCCCACACAGCAGGTCTGTCACATACTGAGGAACAGAGCACACACTCCATTTCCCAACACTCAACACTCTGCATTTAATTGTGATGAAGCTAACACCATAAAATCAGGTAAAAAACCAACATTGCTGAAAACAAGTTTCAGATGTTTCCTCAAACATGCATTCTGCCTGTGCTATAACTTTGCCAACACACAAATCTAGAGCATCTGTACACATAAATCTAAATGTTTTGATTGCATGAGCATATCAATGCTAAAATTTCACGAGATTTTTATTTTCATTTGTTTTTCAAAGCAAAACTATGTATGAGTCAAGAATGACAGACTAATAATAAATCCCTGCATATTAGAATGATTAACACCAAAGATGATGACAAAAAATATTTCATTACATAATTAATATGTTCACTACATAAAGACACAAGAAATACTTTGAACTATTAAACATACACTATACAAAATGCCAGCATTTGTTTTTATAGTTTTTGTAATCTCACCTGCTAAGACCCTTATCTTCATAAAACCACTGAGTTCCTGAGTAAATATTGTGCCACAGATTTAAATCTTCAGGGGGATTTGATGCAAGTGGTTGCTGGATTTTACGTCTCAGGAGCTCATATCTAACACAAAAGACAAGCAGAACACCAGGATTATCTCAACTAATGTTATTACACAAAAAAAAAAAAAAAAAAAAACCTAACCAGGTTTTTTTTTAAAGCCGCACATTATTTTGTTTTTACAGCTGTAAACTTCTTCAGATAAACATTCTTTTTAATGTTTCATGATTTAAAACATTCAATTACTTAAAAAAAAAAAAAGGAAACTACTTTGAAAATGAAAAATGAAGCATTTCCACTTGAAAAAAAACTAGCTTATTGAATGATTTATGGATTTTAAACTTTGTGGAAATGTTATCAAGACCAAGTCCAAATAGCCCAGTAACAGTGTCTTATGCAGATTTGCATGATAAGCACAGGTTACTCCAGCATATGAAATGATTATGTCTCTTTCTTGCAAATGTACTGAAACAAAGAGCACTGCCATCATTGTTTTACTATTAGTAGTAGCTTAAGCGTGCCTTTGTACTTGAAGTGTTTGCAAATAACCACAGTGTAAATTATAGGAGAAAACAGGCACAGAATGAGTTAACTGTTCCATTCATCTGTAGACCTTAGCAAGGCACCTTTGTATTTGGGTAGAAATTCATGATGTGAGATTGAAAGACCAGACTATTTCATCCTGGTTTTAATTGGTATCTGAAGCAGTATTCCTGTCTCTGTTCCAAACTGCAGGTCAGCCAAAGCCCATCTTTCATCAGGTCAGCCATGAGAGAGACTGCCTGATTTGGAAAACATGCTTTCCACCCAGGCTGCATCACAAACTCTCCATCATCTTTTATACAAAACCTTTATGGAACATAAATTAGATCACTTAGTGCCTACACAAACTAAAGGGGATAATATTATAGTTTGCATTTCCTAATCATTCTAGGGATTACAAAGGAAACTACACTCTAAAGGAAACAAAATTAGATATATTTGTTCAAAAACTTTGGATTATTACTCTTTATTATGTTCCTCAGGACTGTTTGATTTATTCTTCCAATAATTGTTTCAGTTTCATTGTGGTGTTCTGCTAGAAAAACACCAGATGCTTGTACCCTTCTTACCAGTTATAGAACTAGTCTGAAATTGCTTTCAATGGTGAGCTGCAGTTCTAATAAAACTATAGGTACAACAGTGTTTCCAGGTACTGCATTCAGTGATTTAGTATTTCTTGAAAACCAGAAATCAGCTGAGCTGCTCTTACAAGCGATCCAACACTTCCTGTGCTCCATGGTAGCTGGGGAGTACATGCACAACTTTCAACAACTTCTGCCCTTGAGTTTAGGGAATAATCCTCAACAGGTAGAAGCAAGCATTGTGCCACTTAGTGATGCCAAACTGAATTACTGCAGAAGTTGGGATTGTAACTTCAGAAATTAAATGGCAAAAACTAATTAAACTCCAACTCTGTCAAAAAAATCAGATGACTTTATAACAAGAACAGCTCTCACATGAGTGGTTCATCAGCGTCAACCCAAAGACAGATCTTTACAGGAAACCATCCTGGCATATTCTGTCCAATATATTTCATAGACGAGTCTTGAAAAACATCAAATCTTTTTGAACACTGAGCGGCGATCATGTGTAAATCACCCCCACTGGCAGCTGCTGCTGCTACTCTGCTTGCTGCAGACTTCTTGTTCCATCATGCTGTACAGAGCAGCTGCTTCAGTGGTTGTTCTTGTTGAGGGCAGCATGGCACACCATGAAAGAAATGAAATCTGCAGATGTAGGTCGTGCTGAATTACTTCAATAATCTTTGGTGAAATGGTCATGTTGTTAATCTCAGAATAACAGAAACTGCTTTTCTGAAACTTAAAATTTTACTGTAGAGCAATCATCATTTCATTCAGTTGCAGTGTGCCCTAATTAAGCCTGAAGAAAAAGTCAAGCTACTGTGCTGTAATAACATACGCAACTGAAACAGCATTACATGATAATTATTGAACCCATCAGTGCACCTAGAAGAGAGCTACTAACCAGAACATATGGAGTATAGAGCTATAATTCCATGCACAATGTTTCACGATACGTTAAAGCACTAGAATGAAAGATTTGACATTTTTTATTGTGTATATATAAAGACATATTTGTCTTTATAAACCTTTATGCACTCAAATCCGTTTTTTTTAAATGTGTATCTACACACACATGCTCAGTAATCAACATTCAAGTCAAGATTCCCATCCCATCATTCCAGACAAATCTCAGAGGAGATTCCTTTCTTTGCCTCCTGTGGTGAAATCCAGCCTGCTATACCCAGCACTTCCTTGCATTTCCTATTTTGGCTATGCCCTCATACTTCTAGCATTTTAACTTCCATTTTTCTTATGCACTGTCTCATTTAAAATTTATTCATCACTTAATTTTTGAAGATTATTTCATGTCATCATTCTTCCAAATGGTCATTTTCTCTTCATGTGGAATAACCCAGAGTATTGAGAATACTGGATGTGTTAATTACTCACGTTTACAGAGATCGCTTCTTTTTGTTGTCATTTTATTGGTGGAACTTGTTACCTGAACTCATCACCAAAAAGTGGCTGATGCTGCAGCCCAAACTACTATGACTTTGCAAATATCCTGTGCTTGCTCCTTCTGGTTTTTCAGACAGCACTGATCTGAAAGACCCAGAGCCTTCCAGCACAGACAACACAGTTGCTCTGAATAATCCTGACTCTTCTCTGAGCCCTGAAGAGGAATCTCAAAAAATCCAAAATAAGGAGATCACATGACAAAGTCTGCATCCCCCAGAATTTTCTGAGTCAGACTTAGATAAGGAGAAGCAAACTGCTCTCTCAGTCTCAGCTTACCTCAGATGGGGACCATTGGGCCTTAGCGGTGGTTGCCAAGAGATGGCAATAAAGGACTCGCTGATGGGAGTCACGGACAAGGGACTGACACTCTGGGGAACTGTTGAGGGTGTGGTCACTCTCGTAGGCAGACTCTCCGTGCAGCCTCCTAGAAAGCCATCACCTCCAGTACAAGCAATCACTGTGACAGAGTAGTTCGTGTAGGGGACAAGACTGGTCACCAAATGACTCAGCCTCGACGAAGGGTTCCCAGCAATGACAATGCGTGGGTCAGGCATGCGAATCTCATAGTTAAGGATTTCTCCATTCGGTATCAGAGGAGGTTTCCAGGAGACCTGAAGGAGGAGGGGAAAAAAAAAATTAAAATAACAGGTTTCTTACAGTAAGATTTCAGAAATACAGACACAACATGCCACAGATGGACACAAGCGGGATCTGAAGATGTTCTTTTCCATCAAAACAGACTTTTATTTTAAAAGGGAAATCAGTTAGAAACCTAATCTTTAATTTTAGTGAGGTCCACAGTAACAGTTGTAACCATTATTATTATTATTTTGCTTTACCAGTAAAATATGAATGCTCCACATAATTCAAAATTCCATGAGATGTTCAGATGCATTAGCAAAAGTACACTAATTATAATAAGTATCACTAATTGTCACTTATTTTCTTAGGGTTTATTACCTGGTGTGCTTGACTATCAGTGGCAGAGTAAAAACAAACCTTATTTTGTGTTTGCACAATTTTCAGAAAGATGTAACTGCATTAGCTCCTATGAGAAAACAGATTTTCCTGCACCCTTTATATGATGAAATATGCAGGTTTCCCCTTTTATTTTTAATTAACATATTACACTGGTAAATATCAGACAAAGAACAGGCACCATTTTCCATTTTAGGAACTATAAAATTATACTGAGAAAACTTTATCACAAAAAGACTGGAAATTATATGCAGAATTCATGGGATTTATACATTTGTATATAGGTAGACATACACATGCACACACACACATATATATATATATATATATATATATATATGTATACATACTTCTACCTTTACTGTGGTTTTACTACACTGAGCTTAGGTGGGGTTTAAGTTTTTAGTTTGGGGTTTTTATAGCACATTTATATAGATAGATAGATAGATAGATATTTATTCTTACCAGCTCCACTGAGTAATCCCACTCGAATAATTGCACTGTAAAGTGCATGGATGTTCTAAATTACTTTTTAAGGCTTTTTGCCATGGTACCACAACAGAGGGCACTTCAGACTGGCACAATGAGGACATGTAACTAAACATATATTAAGAATCTCAGAGTTTCAAAAAGGTAGTGTAAAAGCCTCTATCAATACTCATTTCCCTAGAAATCCCAGTGCAGGAAGCATATGAGCTTTGCTTTGCTCTGGGACTGTTTTCCTTGCCATTTACCCACTCATCTTTAACAATTGCTGTCTCTTTTCCTCCCAGGCACGAGATAATTAAGGATTGAATCCAACACAGAAAAGAACACAGAAACGGCGAAAACCTAGATATGCCTAAAACCTAGGTATGCATAGAACAAAATGAACAAAGACAATACTGAAGTGTTAAATAGTAATACCACGACACTTTAGTTTCAGTTAATTTGAACTTTTTCCTTTATTTTCTCCAGTCTCCAAAATCAGTATCTTTAAAAATGTATATGCACAATTACACATGACTGTGGAAACAGAGAAGCTTGATTTATAAAATGATTTTTAAGAGAGCCTCGGGATTGCAAAGTGTTATATCTTAGGTACAGAAGGACCTCTTAGGCCATCAGACTGTAAGAAACCTGGCAGCAAAGTGCTGGAGAAAGCTGAAGGATTTTGATAACAGATTCTGGAATACTATTAAACAGAGAATTAGAAAAAGGGTGATCTTGAGTAAAGACAGCAAAAACCAAGATTATTGGTGCCCACATAGGAAAGGCTTAGCTCTGGCTAATTATCAAATGCTGTACTCAGATTTCTGTTGCTTCTGGTCCCAAATCATGTTCAAACAAATAAAGAAAACACTACCGATAAAGCAACACAAAATTTCACACAGGGTAGGAATTGATTTTGCACCATTCTCACAGACATTGAACAGTACTCTCATTTTGAAGTATTTCATGTGATCTAGTGATAAGCATAGGAAACAGAAGAATGGATAATTAGCACAGACAACAGAAGAAGTTTTCAAGTACAAGTATGTGCTGGTTTTGGCTGGGAAGAGCTAACTTCATAGTAAAATGGGGTTACTATGGGGCTGTTTCAGATTTGTGCTGAAAACAGTGTTGGTACCACAGGGATGGTTTTGTTATTGCTGAGCAGTGTTTACAAAGGGTAAAGGCCTCTTCTGCCTCTCACCCCAGGAATGGAGCAAGAGGCAAGGGGCAAAAGTCAAAACAAGGGAAGTAAATGCAAAGAAAAGTAAGGGTTACATAATCAGAAACTGGAACAGGGTGCTCACACAGGCTGTAAAAGTCTTGAACAGGCAAGGATGAGGTAGCTATCCTGAAATTCTGTCTCAGTGAAGGTAACACATTCGACATCTTTTTATCCGCATATTAATAAAGCAAATCTGTCATCGTTGGTGTAAAAAGACTTCTTATTGCTTAATGCAAAGTGGCTTCTAATAAAAGAACTATATGCCAAATAATTTGGAAAATTCCTAATACTACACTCTCAGAGGATAAAAGTGTCTAAAAATGTTCACCTTGTACCAAAACTTATTTCCTAGAAGAGACGATGAGTTATTTTCCAATCACATTTCATTCTCGATGCCTAGTTTTTACATCTAAACCCACAAAATTACTCTAATTCAACTTGTGCAAGACTCACCATAACCTGTAACCCCTTCACATAAAGGAACAGATTAATACCATGGCAGGAGAACAGAGGCTGCTCCATAACCTCAGCTCCTGAGTTTTACACAGTGTATGCACTAGCTAGTACACTTGAAAAAACTCCCAGGTGTTACTTCACAGCATTTGTTGTGCTCTAGCAGATATAGTATCTCATACTGTAAGTAACAGATGCTTTGTGGGGCTTACACTGGGAAATTTCTTTAAATTTTAATATTTTTTTCCTAAGAGAAATAAAACCATTTTGAACCAAGAGCACATTCAGTCGGCAGCACACACAGGGCAGCTTATTTTTGTCTGGGCGCGGATATCTCACACAAAGATATGTAGATCTGTTCTTGCTTTGGTTAATATTTTTTTAAACTAGGTAATGGTATGATCAAGGATACTCCCTAACCCTGCTGTGCCACTTGACTTGCTTAGAATTTCCTGTGTCACCTGGGCGTGAGAGGACATGCAATCCCTCACAAACGTCTCTTGTCAAGCGGCAAGGGAATGCCTGACCCCTAACTGAAGATGATGGAGCCTGCCTGGCTAACACACACGTGGCACTACTGGACCTCTTCTCCACTCTGACGTGCCAAGGTTTGAGGTAAGAGCTTGGCAATGCATGAAAGCAGGAAAGCTCACTAGACAGGCTGTGTTGGAAGCAGTAACAGTTTGTTCATTGATTGGAAGCTCAGCACTGAGACCATGAAAGAGGATGCCCATGAGGAAGAGAGAATAAGGTAACTACTGGGAGAGATTAACTGATTCAATGTAATGACTCTGGAAGCTTTCATTTAAAGATCAAAGGACCTTATTTTCTCCACCACAAAATTTAAAGAGACAGAAATTAGCCATTTTCCCCCCATTAAACAGTTATAACCTTGGAATTTTTTCCTTTTTTGACAGCAGTTGGAACCCTGCAACTTAATTCTGAGCTATCTGAGGAGAGGCATTGGCACATGTAAGCTATTTTACTGTTCAGGCCTGGCTTCAACAGTTTGCTTTTAAATCAGTGTGTTTGGCTTCATTTTATTCTCATTTCTCCTAGATACTGCTTGTAACCTCTACAAACAGAATGTAATAAATACACTACTGAGAGCTTTTCACTGTTGGTCTCAAAGCACACTGTAAGTCTCAAATTGCAAATATTATTATTCCAGTTTTAGAGATAGAAAGACTAAATCCCAGACTAAATCACGTATCAGAAAGAAGCAAAACTCCAAATAAAGACCTGCTACCCTAATTCTGCATTCCAGCCACTGGACTGTAGTCCTCTGACAACCTCTCATCTCCCCCAGAATAGCTGGGAGATGAATTTCCTCCTAAATTCTTATCTGTCTTATCAGAAATTATTGTGGGTTCAATGAAGAGCCAGGATCATACTGGAAATGCAGATTACAAGAAAGGTCACTGATATTTCTGCTCATACACCATGCACATGAGTTACACCCAGCTCCAGCAAGGACTACCACAGAAGAACAGCATGATCAAGTTTGCAGGAACAGATTGCTACTACAAAAACTCCTAAAACTTTGCTTGAGTAATGGGGAAACCAAAAGAACATTTTTTTATGATCCTAAACACCTACACTAGAGTGCTTCAACTTTATTGAAGGGAGGGATGATGCTGATGAAACCCCGCTGTATAATCCATACCAAATGAGCAAGCTGTGCAAAAAATCACAGTCCTAACATGTGGAAAACCTCTAGTGTGCAAGTTAAGGTTGTTCCTATGGGTGTTGGAATATCCTAAGTCACTCAAGCAGCACTTATGTGTCAAACGAACCAAGGTCTCACTGACCTTAGCAGCATACAAGGCACTCTTCACACAAGGATTGATCGCTCCTAAACAATTTCCCCGATGCACCAGGCACACCTGCATAAAACTGGGAGGGGAGGGAACAAAGTCCAAACCCTTTTTTTCCCCTTTCCCAGCACGAAGCTGTTACCTGGGTTTATTCCATCTCCCTTTAGCAGACACAGCTTAGGAATCAGGGTTGTTTCCACTCTCAAAATTCTGTTCTGGGGTAACTGCAGACTGAAGTGTTTGGAGAATGAAATAGCAAGAGGGAGTTTTAACCTGGAACAGAGGAAGGGTCCTCACAGCCTCCTTCTCTGCCACATAGTGACCTGGAGAGGAGGAATACTGAAGGATCACCTCACTTATAGTCACTGACTTCAGTGACCTTGGAGTAATTAGCATTGCTTTCAACATTCTGTAATCGGAAGTGACTTCACAGGACAGCAAACATTAATGTGTGAGACAAAAAAACCCCAGCTCCAGAACACGTGCCTACAACTAATTCTGTGGGAAACAGAAAATGGATAAAGAAAACACCACCTTTTTCATGGATGATACTCAAACTGTAACTATAGGGTATGCTGCTTTAAATGTGTCAGTGATATCTATTCCTTGCAGCTGAAATCTTTCTCCTGTGTATTTTAATCCCAGCCTATTTACAGAACAACAGGCATTTAGCAGTCCACTATTCAGCTTCTGGGCTAATGAAGAACAGAAGACAACTATAAAAATAGAGCCTTGTTTATTTCTGTTTGCTCACTTGCATATCCAATTTAGTAGTGAAATTTGAGAAATAGCTACTAGAAAAGTTTATCGCTGTGGCAATAAATGATAATCTACTGCACTGAAAGAGTACAGATGGCAACTCTTGAAGATCCTGTGGACAGCAAACTAATGACATTGTTCAATCTGTAGGGTGGAATAGCAGCTTTCTCTGCTTCAGTTTCTTCTATACAAAGAAAAGAATGGCAGGTGAACAGCAAAGTAAGAGACTGTCATCTCTGTGGGTAACAACAAACATGAGTGACAATCAAATTAAAAAGCCTATAACCCTTCCTCAGTCAGAGAACTCAAGAGGAAATACTCCAGAAAAAGAAATAATCCATGGAAAATCAATGACATTATTGAATCAATATGCAAACCAAACAAACAAAAAAGAGAAATTAGCATGGCAGTTTGATGCCACAGAATCACCACGGCCCTTCATTCCTCACAGGAAACATACATAACATATGTGAAGAGAGACGTAATAATAATTTTTTATTTTTCTCATTTTGTATCTAATCAAATTGCAGGAAGTTTCTGTAAATGATGTTATCATGAAGGAATAGCACAGCACAAGAACTAGATGTCAATGAGGTGCTTATTCCCTCCAACCAGGAGGAAACTATTCTCTTATGAACTATTTATATAAACACTAAAAAGAAAAAAAAATGCTTCCCCTGGAGAAAAACATCAGGATTGTGCACAATTCATGCCAACTTCTATTTTGAGAAAAAAGTTACATAAAGGATGATAGGAGATGGCTGCAGCTTTTTATCTATCAGTGGTCCAATACAGGCAATGTGAGCCAGCATGTCTCTGATTAAGCCAATAATTAAGACTACAGCTGCCTTTTCCAGGCCAAAATCCTCAAGGAGGAACCCCAGCAGCAAAACGGAATTCCTTCTATCAAAAGTTATAAGGCCAAAGTTGGGATATTTGCATACTACAGTTAATTTGGTTCAGTGTACCCAGCCACATAATGCCTTTCCTACACAAAGAACTCCATTAAATAATTATTCACTGTGTAAACCAGCCTCTTTCTCAAGCCACTCAACCTAGCTACATTCCCGAATGTCCTATCAGTGTGAAGTGTGAGACTGAAGCAGCACAGCAATTGCAACCCTCACAAGAAAAGGAAACAATTTCTTTTCTACTTCTGTACATTAGGGTATAGCAAATCTTGTGTAACAGGAATAATGTTCATGGCATTGGCATATACTAAATAAACGGCTTTTGCAGTTGCTGAATACCTCCACTTCACTTTGGCATTTAATCAGCCACAAAAGCAGTTTATTGCGCATTATACTCAGCTACCATGAACATTATCAATTCAGCAAATATTAAAAAATATCATGCAGGTGTCACAGAAATGGGTACTTTAAAAATTATCGACAGCCTTACACTTTCTGTTGCACAAAGGAAAGCAAGTTAAATGTTATGGAGAGATATTGGTCCATTCTGATGAAAATTAAATGTTAGAGGAGCACACACACATCAGAAGTGTTTATGCTGAGAGAGACCCGCCATGTTGATACTTTCCTCTTTGCAGAGTGAAAGCTTTGGTCTATGAAAATAAGCTGTATACTCAAGTGAGTACTATCCCAGAGCACTTTGAATTCTTCACATCCTCAAATCATTTTTATTGATTCAATAACTAAATAAAGGAATAGAAATATGTTTCTCCTTTTTGTAAATTCTCTCTGTTTTCAGTAGCAGTAAATATTTGCGCTCATGGTTTAGGGATTGGTTGCACTGACAGCTGAAAGCCTCTATTGATTTGTGACCGTGGCTTGGTAAAGGAGCCTCTTGCTAATCTTTCCCACAGCGCCCTTCCAATACCTTCTGCTCTAACCTGGGAGGACAGCTTTCTCTAGGGCGAGAGGTAATTAAAATCTCCTTCCCAAAGAGATGGCTTGTTTTCCACTCTGTGCTTAACAGTCACCATCATAGACACTGAGATAAGAGCACTGTACAGCACAAAGGACTCCACAGATTTGATTTGAACACCACATAGGTGATATATGCATTGCAGGTGTGCTGGGCTTGAGCTACTCAGGAGGGAAAGTATGCCTTTCTAGGACTCTTAGGGGCACCAATGTAAAGCAATTCCATACCAGTCCATCCTATTTCCACACAGGAAAACATTTCAACCACTAAGTGGCAATCCTGGCAGAATACCACCCAGTCATTCTGCCTGTGCAACTAGCAATTTCTGGAGTGAAGGGACACGGTGGGTTTGCAGATCTCCACCCTAGTTTGAGAGAATCTGGGCAAAACCCCCAAACGTTTTGCAAACAGATGCTTCCTTGTTCTTCTTGTACTCTCCCAGTAGACAGCATTCACACAAGACCACCTCAGGGACACAGCAAAGCCCTGAGTGGTCTCTGAGCCCTACTACTCTGACATGAATTTGCCATAAAAATGCAGGGAAGGAAACAACACCAGCACTAGCAAGCTAATCCATTTGACAGATCTGTAAGAAGACCGACAAGTAAGATGAAATCCCAGTTGCTTCCTCTGGTGCTCCCATCTGCAAACAAGCAGAAGGCGAGAAAACTGCTGGGTGCAGCAAGCCTTGTCTATTATCTCTTCCGTGATGAAGTGCAATGAACTCTTCTGCAACTACAGCTTTGCTTCATTTTTTTTTAAAGAGATAAGAAATAATTTATTATTAGAATAATAAATGCTAAAAAAATTAAATAAATGTCTTGCTGACCTAGACAAGTGAGGGAAATTTTAAGATTTTAAGAAGTCTTAGAATCTTAGAAATCAGAACTGAAGTAACATCTCAGCCATGGGATACACTCTGCACAGGAACAAGTGTTCTCGAACTTCTCTCAATTATGATGAATATCAAATGGAACAACACTAAGTAAATTGAAATACTTGATAAATACAAGAATTTATTTGGATATCAGCTAAGAACCAATGCTCTGTACAGTGAGAGAGAGAATTTGGCAGAAGTAAGTTTATTTGGAGAGGCATATATGTAAGTCACTTTTCTCAATTCAATGCTGCCACCTTAAACTATTTTGAACATTTCAACTTAAATATTTAAAATTAATAAAAATTAACAGTAAAACTGAGTCATGGAAATAAAAACATCCAGGCTTCAGCATTTTTGACAAAAATTAGTCTTAACAGATCCAAAAAATATTTGTCTCCAGGTGGAAAACACAAGTCTGAGACTACAAAAGCAGCAGTGACACTAAATTTGACCACCATTCATAGAGGAGTCCATACAGTTTGGACATTAAAGGGCTTTAAAGAGTTTTGAATATTAATGACAGGCTGGGGAAGAAGAAGGAAAATAAGCACTTGAACTCTTCAGTAAGAAAAGAAAACAAATTTTAAAAGCAATGCTGTATTAAAATTTAATTAATATAGAGTGAAAACTGCATTTTCTGACTTCAGATTTCAGAAGAAATAAATGACCCAACTGACTTTCAGTATTGGTAGATTACTCAATCTCGGAGTTGAGCAAAATACAATGAAATTACAACTGAACACACATGTCTGATCTCAGGAAAAGACATCCAGTAAAGAATGACACAACCTCTGATAACTCACAGGTTTTTAAAACTAGGATTGAGTATTGAATGCACTTGGCAAAAGAAAAATAGGGGAAAGATATAAAATTATTATGTTCTTACCACATTAACTGGAGCTTCAAAGGTTGCAGTGAGTCCTTGTGCTCAGAGTTGAAGCCAATGCGTAAAAGCTTGCGCAGTGAAACGTGGACATGTGGGTAAGCACGCGACTGAACTAGAGCTACTATTTACTCAGCATTGCAGCTTCTGGCAAATCCATGAAAAATGCTTTACTATAAATTGTGGGGAATATTAAGATATATCTACAGAAGCACAGAGGGCAGAGTCCTGGAAGTAGACTGCCCAAATCTTCAATAAGCAGTCTGGCAATTCATCGTAATTACTAGTGGTCGATCGTTATTAATTCTTACAGTAACCATTGTACTCATATTGAACCGATTTGCAATTAACATGGAGGTAACATGCAATTCCTCAGACATTAAAACATAATTTTATAAGCTCAGGATTTTTTTGTCTAATAGTGAACAGCTTTTTTTTCATAGCTTAAAATTATGTGTGAACAAAGAAAAAAAATCAGCATTGGTTTACTGCTGAAATTCATACCCTCAAACTATTCAGATTGCATTACTAACACTACTCTGTTTACCTTTTGAAAATACAATGTATACCAAAAATAATAAATCTAACAGACGAACTTCAATCTTATGCAAATGTCCTTTGTTTTGTGCTCTGGTGAGCAAGCTACTGTACCAATACTTTTGGCATTAGTACAAGACTGAATCCATGGAAGCATGTGTGTATTTACACAAAAGAGGCTTCTAAGCTACAAAAATCCCTCTTGTTTGGTTACACTAATTTCCCTTGAATGAAGTTTGTATGCAAGCCAAAACAATGGTAGTTATCCTGTCCTCTAGAGTTCATTCCCAACAGAACGATGTGAATAATTGAAAACTTCCTACGTAGTCCTGTAAGACTCCTCTTTCGTAAACCAGGAGAACAAAAATGCTATTTTTTCTTCATTAGCCATTAAAAAAATCTGATAATTATACAGAAGACTTAATTACATAAAAAAACCCTTTTTTACTTCTTAGCATTCCAATGAAGTCTTGAAATTTTAGAGGAGGTAATAGGTCATTTTCTGATCTGATTAGGGAGTTAAAAGCAATCATTCAAGTTTAATATTGAAAATACATCAGGTGTGTAAGGAAGAAAATGAACTGGAATATAATGCCAGAGGCTGATGTAAAGGAAAAAGAAAACGGAAAGGAACCTAATGCCTTTGAGCCAAAACACAGACACTAATTATTCAACTACCCCTGCAGCAATGAAGTCTGTTGGCTCAGCCAGTAGATGTCTCTCTTAAATACACAGTTGCTACAAGGAAAACATGTTAAAGCCATGAGGCAATGAGAATTATTCCTACCTTGACTGAATAGGGTCCCAACGCTTCCGCATCAGGTGGCTGAACACCGGCAGGTCTTGATGGCCTGGTGGTAACTTCTGCCCAGGCACTGCTGTTCGTGCCTCCGTGAAGGGTGCTCATCAGCACTCTGTACTCAAATTTCTGCCAAGGGCTCAGAGCAGTGCTCTGGTCAATGTAGCTCATGGACTGACTGAGGGGGAGAGACACCACAGTTGAGATTTGTTCTGTTCCTTTCACCCTCCTCTCTATTGTAACGTTTTCCACCAAACCGTTTGGGTGAGCAGGTGGTTGCCAGGATATGACCACAGAAGTTGGAGTATCAGAATAGAGTTCTGGAGCAGGAATATCCTCAGGGGCATCTGGGAGAGTCTGTATTTCTGGGGTTGTGGGTGAAAGAGAGCATCCTTTAGAAGTGCATCCTTCTACCTGAAACACATAGACAGTGTAAGGATGCAAGTCTTCTACAGTGCAGTTAGATGTGGTTCCTGGCACTGTAGCATGCAGTTGGCCATTTTGGTAAATATTATAATGAGTGATAATGCCATTTGGCTTTAAAGGATGCTGCCAGGAGATGCTTGCTGCCCTTGCTGTAACATCCAATAGAAGTGGTGGATCTAAAGGTCCAGGTTCTGTAACAGAAAAAAAAAAAAAAAGAAAGAAAAAGAAAGAAAAGAGAAATTAATAATAGCCTGTGATTTTTAAAACCAGCATCAGCAAGAAGTACTCACCAAATGAGGCTCAAAAATCACAAAAGGAGCTCAGATCTACTAAACAGCCTGTTTCTTTGGAAAATGTAGGCTCAAATATTCACGGGATAAATATGGCTGTCTTCTCAAAGGCAAGCTGCTCATCTTCCCTCATCCCAACCTTCCTCCCTCCTCTTCTGCATCTGTTTTCCTTCTGTGTCTCAGAAGTGCCTTGTCAATGCTGTTTGTATGAGGAGAAAGTGTACGGCTCAGTATCACTGCAGATCTGCAGTTCTAGCTTTTGGGAATGTTTTTCTAGAGCACTAGATACTAATGGCAACCAATAGCACAGGCATAACAAAGCTGTGTACTTTACAGCTCAGTAAGTCCCTACTGCATCTCTCATTATATATTCAATATTTTGCTTTGTTCTGTTTATAATTCCAATCCATTTTTTGCAATTTATCTACTCCCTGTTAATATTATAGGTGAGTTTTTACTTCGACTGTGACAGAAGCTGCCGATTTAGCTCTTTCACCTACTGATAAATAAACAATGCACAGATCTGACCTTTAGGTTAACAGGTTTTATGCTTGCTCCACTCAGCACTCTAACTGATTCAATTATCATAAAGGTTCAGGAGCTTCCATGAATACTGAAAAAGACCGACCATATGCCTGCATAGGTGTTGTGGAACAGCAAATACTCTGCAGCCCTCCAGAGAAATTCCTTAATTGTAAATAATTTCACCATGCGACACAATCAAGTCACCTTGAATGCAAAACCCTCAGCCTGTGGAGGCAAAGTGTTATTTAAGCTTTACTGGGCTGCGTTAAATTCTGCAATTTGAAGGGCTGTTAAGTTTTTCAATTGAAATTTCATTTAAAATGCAGGTGCTTTTTATTATATTGAGGCTTTACTGCTCTCTAGGTACAAGCAAGAACATGGTGCAATAACACAAATCTGGTTCAATCACTGATCAGTAACAGCTGTAATTCCAGAACATTTAGCATTCTTATAAACCACGTCCTGAAATCTATAAATTGCTGCAGCAAATCAAGAAAATACTATATTCCCCCCTATTCTGCCCATAGCAATTTTGACATTTATGAGATTTTTCTGTGAACATTACATTTTATTGAAATCTTAAAAAAAGATATACTTAGATTTAGTAATTGTTTAAAATAGCTTTAGATTTGGGGATTTGCAGGGGGAGGGGGAGAAGAGGGGACCTACATTTGGAATTTTAACGGTTCAAAAAATTAAAATTCAATAGTGACTGTGGGTGTGCCAAGACTTCATCCATTGTAGTCAACAACACTATTATTTAATTCCTGGTGTCCAAACCACAAGGAACATTATAAGAAGAATAATTTACTTCACTAGAAGTTAAATAATTCCTGACAATTTTTAAGGGAAAAGAGAGAGGTGAAAAAACGAATCAAATAAATCCAGCACAATGAGTTGCTCCTTCTATATTTTAGAGTAACAGCTGAAGCAGTTAGAAGTCTCTGTTCTCCTCTCACATACAAAGAGAGGTAAATCAGGATTATTCCACTGATGTGTACGAAAACAGTGATGTAAAATTGGGATAGCAAGCTTTTTTTTTTTCTTTTAAATTTGAAAAGTAACAGTGTTTTTTCTTTCATTATATGATGCATCACAAAGCAACTCCATAAAGCTCAGCTGTATCACATATCCTGCTCTACTCACGGTGATAATAAGGATGGAGTTCTGTATTTAATGCTTCTGCACACTAGGATTAATTTAGATCTCTGAATTTGCAAGTACAAAAGATGATCTGTTGTAAAGAGTAATTAAATTCTATTTGCATGTACTCCTGAGTAAAATCAATTAGGTCATAAGTTGGAACAAAATTTGGTCCATTATTTCGACCTCACTGAAAGACGGAGAGGTGGAGGTGTAAATCCGAACTAGATTTATATTCTGTAAACCGGATTTTTTTCTGGGTGGAAGGGAAAGGGGAGAATTTGCTTTGGAATTAAAGACCTTGAAAATCAGTCGCTGCAAATTCTAGTTTATTTTTAGTGGGGAAGAGGAGCTGGAATATGATATTTACCACTGAACTACAAACTTGCATTTTATCTAATTATACCTCATAAATAAGCTATTGTACTGCAAGAATCTGCAGGAGGGGAGGAAAAAAAAAAAACAACAGAAAAGCCCCTCAATATTCAAGCAGTTTGCTGCAAGAGGACAGTTAAGCCTTTTTACTCCTACTGAATAAGTTGCAGGCATTACAGGTGAAACATTCATGGTAATTAGTTGAACCTGAGCTTCTACGCCCCCTGAGTTCAGACTTATTCCTTAAGGACAATCTGTAATGTACGGGAGGAGCTGTCAAACTTCAGCTTTGTGTCCCCCTAGTCCCTCCCCTTCCCCTCAAAAAAGCGTGTTTTGGTAGCTAGCATACCTACCCACACATTCCCTACTGCCCTTTTAAAAGAGAGACTTTTAAGACTTTCTGAGTTCAAACAAGACGTTTGAGAGATGCTTAATTGGCCCCACTGGATGGGAAAGCATTAAATCCTGGTCCCCAACACTCATTCAGTGCAGCTTCTTTTTAAATGGCAAGCAGAATCATCTAATTCTATGTACAAATCAACTAGCACGATATTGCTTGGTTGAAAGGGTCACCACAATTATGTAAAACATGAATATTAACTATAATTGGGATAGTTTGCTAATACAATAAAAAGCTCTGAACATGAAAAAAGTTATGCTCGCAGCAGTAGCTATCACTTTCTAAAGTAAGAATTCATGGATGAAATGACATGAAAAAGATGGTTATAAAATTTTAATGGAATGATAAAAGGCAAAAGTCATCCTCTCAGCTGAATTCTTAAAATCCCTATATATCACAATCAGCTCCTTAACTGTAAAATCAATGTGGAGTATAACATGTTGTCAATGTGGTTGTCACTGGAGGGAAGACTGCAAAGTATGACAGCTACACAGCTCAGCCTGTCAATGATGAAAATAAAATCATAACGCTTTTTACATGGATGTAATTGTTTATAGAAGTAACTGCTAAAGATGGGAAAAGCAGGCATCTTTGTCCTTAGGATTCTTAGTTCATATTTCAAACCATTTCATTACAGTATTAATACTAGAAGGTAGTTTCATTTTGGCAAATGAAATTATCTTTTATGGTAGGCTATTTTGCTCATCTGCTTCAAAAGTTCAGACTTAACTTCAAATAAAGGGACAAAACTTTCATTAATCTTTTTTAATTCCCTGACTAGAACCACACATTAGTTTATTTACTGTGAGACTTGGAAAGCCAGGAGTTATACTCTCATGGATGTATTTTGGGGGAATCTACATTTACATTTAACATACTAAGACAAGTACCTGCACTACTGCCCTTTAAAGCTAATGAGAAATACCTGATTTGCTGGCAAACTCTCTCACTAAGCAGAATAAAAATTCTGTGCCTTTTACTCTTGAATCATTTACTCTTTTCAGGAACACAGACAATGAAATTATACATATTAACAAAATGTGGTGTCTTTCATATATTACTGACTATACCTAGCAGCAAATCCAAATTGTGTAGCTCTGGGCACAAGGGACCACAGGAATCTTTTATCACCTGAGATCACAGAACTCAAAAGTCATTAAGCTGTTCATGCAATGACATGCAATCCATATGAACCCCTTCAAATATGTATTAAGAGCTGTCTTCAGAGTATCCAGACTTGTTGCCCTCTACGGCTCTAAATGTGCATTGGTTGCAGAACTTCAGTTCTACCACTCAATAAAGTTCTAATTCCTAACCTGCAGGCATGCATGGGCAGTTTGCACTATATATCACATGATCACCTTATCATGTGTGCCACTACTACATCAGCTTAATTTGTTCTGTCCTTTTGCTATTCACTCTGTCAGGTATTTCACATGATTTCTCTTCCCTTTATCACTTCACCAGGTTTTGTCTTCTCTTGCTCCAGTTTCCATTTTTCTTTCTTGAGCACATGTGAACACATTCACATCAACTATTTATGGATTAGTTTATATACCTCAATTATATGGACCTAATTTACATAGTTAAAGTAGGAGACCTTGTCTTCTCAGACAACAACTATGATCAGCAGAGAAAGCAAGGGCTTCCAAAGGTGGCAAACTGCATCATTTACCCTCTTTATCTACATTGCCTCTCTTTATTGTCTACAGCAGGAAGATATAAGAGAATCACAGAATCATAGAATATCTTGAGTTGGAATGGACGCATCAAGATCATCGAAGTGCAGCTCCTGGCCCTGCACAGGACCACCACCAGGAGTCGCACTATGTTCCTGAGAGTGGTGTCCAAACACTTCCTCAGGCTTGGGCTGTGACCGCTTCCCTGGGGAACCTGCTCCTGACCACCCTTTGTGTGAAGAACTTTTTTCTAATGCCCAGCTTAAACCTTCCCTGACACAGCTTCAGGACATTCCCTTGGGTCCTGTCATTGGTCATCACAGAGAAGAGATCAGTGTCAGCCCCTTTTCTTCCCCTTATGAGGAAGTTTAGACTGCAATGAGATCTCCCCTCAGATTAGGGCTTTTCATCCTGGAACCAAAACATGCCAGAGGAGCACACTATAGCACTCTCTATGACAGGAATAATGCTTCCCTGATTTGACAAGAAATAGCTCAGCTGATACATTGCAGGAGCACTCTTTTTTTTTAATTGCTTTTTTATCTCCAGCAACTTCAATATATAATGATCTCCAGTGACTACTGGGTGCTTTTGACCTTATTGTGAAGAAACACTGGGCTGGCCTAAACCTTCATTACGTATAAAAGAGATGGACTTGCAGTCACTTATGTAAGAAATAAAAAAATAAAAAAAAAAATAAATTGGACTGCCTCCTAGGCAACTTGCAAAATTTTCTCTTCCAGCTAGTGCAAGCCAGACACACTGAAAAGGGCTCAGCTAGTAAGAGCTCTCCACGCTGGAGTTGTACACTGACCCACAGAACTGAAATGTAGCCATTGCAGCGAACACACTGGTGACTGAGATGTCCTGCTGTATGCAACTCACAGGGCTGCAGACAGGTTCTGGGTGTTCCAAAGCTAATAAAGTAACAGGAAGCTTTTTTTTAAAGTAGAAATTTTGCTATCTTAAAACTTGTCCAAGTCATGGTGGATTTTCTCAAGCACTAGAAAAAGCACCTTTCTCATTTGGGAGATAACCCTCTGATTAAAAATTACACTGTGTGGATTGCTATCAGCCAATATAATTTTGCAGGTCCTAAATCTACACACTTAGAACCCAGCAGCTGTCACTGGGGCAGCTTCAGGTAGCTGTAACCAATGTCTTTGCAACTCTCAGAGAGCTCAAAGGCTCGCCATATCTAAAAGGAAAACCTAACTTACATCTCCTTTATTATATCTAGAAGATTTAATTTTATTTCTGAATGCGGTGTATGAAATTCTGCTCTCAGTTCAATGGTACATACTGACCTCTCAGTTCAGTGGTCATTACACTGATTTCAAGAGAGCTATCTTAAATTTACATTCAAGTTGCTGAAAGCAAGCTCTAATCCAGAAACTTCATCAGTTGTTTCTATCTGTAGATATTCTGGAAGTAAATAGTCTGATGCTACACTTACCAAGATCACTGGAACAAACATCTTTTATTATTGCATGTTTAGCAGGTTTTAAAATATTCATAGTTATGTATATTATTGTTATCTGGCATGGGCAGATTAGACTTTAAAAAATGCATGGAATCAGTTACTAGTGTCACAATCACGCAAATGGAAGCATTGGAAAATTATTTACTGCATTTTTTTCTTGCATTAAAAAATACCCCAAACCGACTAATCCGTATATTAAGACAATTCATTGACAGATAGAACAGATTTTTATGGCAGCATTTGCTAACTTTTTCCTTAACGATTTTCAATATCCTCCTATTTTACTAGGTATTTATCATAAATAAAATATAATACGCAGATATACTGTAAGATCATCAGCTTGTGTTACTGGAACTCTACTGACTTTAAAAGTGGATGTGTTGATTTACATGTATTGCTGTCAGGTGTGTGCACACAGACACACACACACATGCATATATTTTATGCCTACAGACACTTTATGCTTTGGTGAAACAAAAAAGACATTCACTGAATGAAACTCAATAAGAACATGTACACACACATCTATTTCAACAGAGTAAGAGATATGGGAAATTTCCACCATTAAATTGTACTTTAAAAAGTCAAACTGTTGGTTAGCAGGGCCAGGAATTAAGTGTACTTCTGCAACAAACTGTCAGTATAGGCAGTTCCACAAGAAACATGTTGAAACCTTGACAAAAATACTGCTTAGACCCAATGACAATCATTCAGTCTTAAGCAATTGAGCTGAATATCCTTTCACAGATGGCAGCTCTCCACAACGACACCACAGTGTTCTCTGTCACCACTGAAAGTTGGGTGTCTTTTTTTTTTTTTAAATGACAAGGGTTGTTGGATACTGAGGATACATCAGCATGTATTCTTCAGCAGTATCGATACAAATGGAGGAGGACATTTTAAGGAAAATAGTTTTGCCCTTGGAGACGTGGAGTTTATAGGTGAACTACAGAAGTTTGTTTCAAGCTAAGGAACAAGATGCCGCATCACAGCCGAAGAGGCCAGATGTTTCTCAACCTCAAAATATTTTAATTGCATAAACACTGGCAGAAGCATTATACTTGCCTTTTCTTGTTCTTAGTTTCCTTTGGCAACATCTACCTTCCACGCTAACTTAGGGCATATTTGCAGAGAGGTTTGCAAAGGGTAGCATTTCATGCTAATGCACAAAGAGCATCCAAGTTCTATGCAGCAGGTGCACTACATCTGTGTTCAAGACGACTATACAGGAATGCATCTGCTGTGTAGGTTTTCCACCCTATCCCTAACTCCTCAAAAGAGAATTTTAAAATTGTACACCTACTACTTTGCACAAAAATAATTTTTATATTAGTTAACAAGTGATGCCTTTTAAATGTACTTCTGTACTTCCTTCTATGTGAAAAGAAACACTATCAGACCAGACCTAAATAATTGCTGCAGTTTGAACAAAATAGTCATAGAAGACTGGTTGCATATTGACTGTGAATGCAGACAAGTTCAATAATATTGTATCCACTTTTGTTAGCAAACAATGTAATGAAATAACTGAATCTCAACAAGGATTTCTACAGGTAGATAACACAGCTCTGGTGTCTCAAGACCAAGTTCAGAACTTACGTTTACTTACAGGTAGTGTGTTCATAGAAGCATTAATACCTTTGGAGCTTGAATGAATTTATCAGATAAATTTCTGTTGTGAATCATTTGCTCAGCTTCAAAGAAAAAATGTTTTACAATTGTGGGAAAACATATTTTCTGCTCAATGTTTTCTCAGAACAGCTGAGAAATGTTTTCTAGACAGCTGTCCATTTAGAGAAGGGACTAAAATGAAGTTGCATCACCAGCACTGAATATTTGCTAAACCAATATTAAATATCCTGCTACCTTGCACAAGGAAGCTAACAGCTCAGTTTCTTAAAAAAAAAATGCTGGAAATTGTGTGTTTTCTATGCATATTACTAACAGCAAGCCCAATTTTTGTCATATGTTTCTGCTTACATATTGAATCAGGTGCAAACTCCTGTCTTGTCAACTAACTGGTTGTACGTATACACTGACAGCTGTTTGCTAAATCAAGGGACTGTTGAACAAACTGTGGGGAGTGAGTCTGCAGATCGTAGAACTATTAACAATGAAAGTGATGGGATTGACAATGACAAACCCAATTTCAGACCAGTAGGTCACCACTTTGAATTAACAAAGATCACTGGGAATGAAAAGTTCTGTGGTAGCTTGAGTATTCTCAACACAGAGATAAGACAACTGTCATATACTATTAACTTCAACTTATTTTCTCTGATATGACTGAAACCAGAATCAAGTCCCTGAATATAAAGGAACAGCACTTATAAGGCTGTACTTACCAGTGTATCTTAAACTAATCATATCAGTTTAATATGCTGGAGGGATATTATATACAGAAAAAAGATACTGCTTCACAAAATATATCTGTAAATATCCATATTTTTTAATTAGTACGTAAGACAACAGATACTTGATCCTTCAGTTTTTACTTCAAGTTAATACTAGGAAAGGAAATACATTACGGCTATATGACTGAGAAAGCTAGCTAACTTAAAGAAATTAGGTACAATGGCAGCTGGACTGTTACTTATATTTTCTGCTAAAGGGAGTTAATTAAAATCTGACTGCTTACTGTCCTCTGTTGTAGTCATTGAAGTCCAGTTGCTATAAGCATTGCCATAACCATTGGAAGCAACCACTCTCATCTCATACTCAGTGTAGGGCTGCAGGTCTCCGACCCTGTGTTGTAAGGAAGCGGTGGGGCTAGGAAGTAAACTGCAAAGAAAAACAGCACGAGTTACTTCAGAGCCCATCCCAGCACGTCAAGAAAGACTAAAACATTACATCTTGTAACAAGACCAGCCACCCTAATGTTGAGCCGTGTTCAAGGTAAGGGGACTTTTCCTGCTCAGCAGTGGATGGTGGTCTTGCTACTCTCTGCGTACTCTAAAATGTCACCAGCAGAACGCCTCCGCCGCATCTGGAGTCGGTAGCTGGGCGTGCCCGGGGCGTTGTTGCGAACTGGTGTAGACCAGACAACCTGAAGACTGGTCGGAGTGGCAGATGAAAGCCTCGGAGGCATCACGCCATCTGGAGCTGTTGAAAAACATGGATGAATTAGAGCAGAGAAAACCATGGAGAACATATGCCGCGTGGAAACAAAATGCTCCATATACTGGAAAAACTGTTCCTCAGGATCAACAGTAATGTTAACATGGTCCATTTAGTTTAACATTTTCACTACTGAACAATGCTGATTCTTAATTTTCTTCTTTCCAATATGTGAATATCATCTTGCTGAAAGCAAACCTCCAAACACCAAAAGTAATTCAGAAGCAACATATTTTCTACCACCTGTTCAAATATTATCTACTTCTCCCTGTGCCCAGCTCTGCCACCCTGAGAAGCTAAGGAAATGCTCACAGAAATGTTACCCAGCATGAGTAAAATTGATCAGACTTTTTATCATTCAGATACCTTCTCACTCTTTTAAATTAATAATAATTTAAAAAGAAAACAGAAGAAATTTTAAGTTAAGAACATCTTTAGGTAGAAATCAAAATAGATTTGCTGAAGTCTGTCTCTAGCCCACTGTTTTGTTAAGGAAATTAATTTTTATGAAGTCCAGGGAACTGCAGATCAAAATGTGTCAGTAATGATACCACCAATGACCTTTAACTGCTGCAAATTTCACTGCATGCAGTAAAAAGAACTATACCAATTTACACCTGTGAGTTTATGGCTTTGTTTTTTCTTTAACAAGAAATCAATCTGTTGAAGAAACTTTCTGTATTTAAACACATCTGTAATTTTTATATATAACACATCTGTAGCCATTGCTCTGTAGATCTTTTCTAGAGTTAAAACACTGGAAAGTTACTGCCTTTGTCATTTAAACTCTCGTATAATAGTTTTGCTTTTCATGGTCCAGTAGTTACCATTTGCTTTTTTCCTTTGGTCTTCCCAACAGAAATTTTTCTTCATTGCTGTTATTTTCTTCTTGTCTCTATTGAAGAAAAACCAGTCTCACAGATCTCTAACTTAAAGTGTAGCTGTAAGCCTCAGGGCCTAAGCTGTAAGTTTTAAGATGAGCAAACAGTAATTTATAGTAAGCTTTATGATTTTCATTTACCACCTGTATATGAGGTGGTTACTAAGAGGGAAGAAACAGACTTTGTGATACACTGAGTCATTCTCTCCCTGAGACAGGTGAAAGGATGCATCAACTGCGAAAAAGAAAGACATCAGTCACATATAATAGTTTTTATTTATACTGATATATACATTAACAGATACATGAACTAGCATCTGATATTTTTACTCTGATTATACATCTGGGGAACTTTAACATTTTTCATCTCCAGATCCAAACTGTATCACAGGAAAAGGCACAAGACATGTCCTGCTCCAACCTAAGAGACTTGTTCCCTTTACATTAATTTCAAGGTCTGTCAGTTCTCATCCAAAATTTTTACTAAAAGCTGGCTTCTGGAGTACTGGAGTTATTATCAAGTACTTCTGACAGTTGGCCCCAAGCCCTACAGCCCTCTTGTTTTTTTCAGGACAAGATGAAGTAGAACAGAATCTCCAGCTTCCCTCACTCCCTTCTGCTCCTCTCTGCCACTGCGATAAAAAACCCCGTATAATATGGGGGCTTGAGCCAGCCTGTGTTTGGATGTTCCTTCCTGCTGCTATCTACGTCTAGGCAATAAGGCTCCAGTAAATCCCAACTAAACCTTAAAATCTCGCGGTTTTCAAATCCAGAAAATCTCTGAGACTACTGTGACTCATGGTCTGCAAATCCCATAGCAACACCTTCAAGGCCAATCAAGAGCTTGTGAGCACCTCAATTCAGAGGGAAGAAGTTGGCTGGTTTAACTTAAACATCCCCAATATCCCTCCAGCTGAGCCACCAAAAACAAACATTTGCACACCAAATGTCTCTGCACATGAAGTTCTCTCTCACAGTAAAATGGAGAACACATTTATTTACCTTACATAACATTGCTCTGTTTAGCAGCAACATAAGCAGTGTTGGATTCAAGTTGTGCAGTAAGAGGTTTGAAAACTTATGGATGTAAAACACAGTACTCACAGATAATCATGTATTATTTTGGCATCCTTTATAAGGTGGTTCCCGAAGTTGTTAACAGGCAAACAGAGACAGCACGAGAAAGACGACGCAAGTATTGCAAAAATTTTCAGTTGAGGGTTTTTAAGAGTTTTTCTAAGCTGACACCAAGGGGAAGAATCAATATCCCTTCAAAGCCGGGTACTACCTCACTTTACACTAAACTGTCTGCAGCTTAAAATGTACCAGTTTTTTAAGTTCACACAGAAATTCTACGGAGCAAAAAATGCTACATCTAAAAATGAATCTAATTAGCCAACCTAGTAATTTGGCCAGGAATTCAAAGTTCATGTTATTGAGGAGACAGTTTGAGGCAACTCACTGAGGAAGCAAAAGCGTTAAATTTATTTGCAGTTCTGTCAGGACATCACTTCACCTTTGTCTTTCATTTACCAATCTGTTAAATGGAGATAATAATACTTATCCTTCTTTGTAAAGCTCTCTGAGATCTACAAAGTAAAAGCTCAGATTAAGCTGTATGTATGTATAGAGGCGGTTATTATGGCGATACAGGAATGTTCATCAAAAAACAAAGATGTAGCTGTCTAAATGTCAATAACAATTCCACAGTGTGGATGTTATTTTAATGGCGTAGGTAATCTCAGCTAAATGTTCAAATCTCTTCTACCAACAAAAGCACAGCATAGGGAAGAGTAGAAAATTTGGACAAATCTCTGCTGTGAAAGTCAACTGACCTGTAGAACAAGCCAAGCCCACTACTTTCAAACCAACATGTTACAATATACAGCAATTGCATTTATCTGAAAGGCTTCCGGTAGCCCACAGAGAATTTCCTCAGTGATGTACAAGTGAGTGTTCTCCAAAGGAACGGGGCAGGGGGGTAGGAGGGTACAGCAAATAAATTGTCAAGTCTCTGCTGAGTCATAACGAGAAAGGTGTTCAATTAAACTAATCACGATTTGCTCATTAAAACTGCAGAGCACTTACCCCCCAAAATGGAAATTCTGATTTGCACACAAAACATCCTCTGACTATTTCAAGCATTCCTCATCACCAAGGTCTTCAGTGTAACATTTCCACCAGCTTAACCCTTTTCATCCAATCCACATTCCCGAGAGACTCCTTACTACCCAAGTAATAACGGGCAACAAGCAATAATTCTACTGTGAATTTCTCAACAGAAGAGCCATGTATCTATCAGCTTGATATATCGTCTTTAAGATGCAGTGTTGCTCAAAAATCTCCCCTCGAGCTCTAATATGACCCTCAGGGGGCAAGCACTCCACTTGCAACCTACTGAATCAACATCTAGCCCAGTAAATCCTCACTTAGCAGGGCAGAAAGTCATGCTTTGTATATCAAGAGACTACAAAGGCAGAATAAAATATTTAATCAGATGTCAATTCTAATCAAATAATGAATAAACAGTTCCACAAACCAATAAAAACTGAAGACTGTTTCAAGATGACAATGATATATTGTATTTCAGATACTCAGGTACATGCAGATGGATCGAGAAATATCTAATCCCTCTTCAGCCAGTAATGTGCTAAGCAGCCTTTGGAAAGTGTTTCAACTTTTTGCCTCAATTTCTTCATCTAAACACCATGTGCAAAAATAGTCAGCTTTGTAAGTATTTGTCTATTTTAGGAGCAAGCATTGTGTGAAATGATTGTGCTTAAATGTTTATTCCATGTTGAAAGCTTCTTTTTTTTCTGAGAGGTATTCATTATATTTGTCATAAGGATTTATCTGAAATGTAAATTTTCTCAAAGTAGAGGACTTTGAGTAGGACTACAATATTAGGACAATAAATGATTATCTAGTTATAGAAACATCTGCAGTATTAATCTTTCATAAAAAGAAGACAAGCCAGCAGAGCTCGATTACATATCTATAAAATTGGTGCAAACTCACCTCACCAAAGGGAAGTGTCACCACTTTTAACAGTGATCAGCTATACTGACCCCAATGTATCCATAACATCTCCAGATAGGCAGCTAGAAGAGTTTGGAGCTAAGAATATGTAACTCTACAATTTGCACATCTGCATATATAAAATATTTAGCATTTGTATCTTATCAAAATATATTTCACACACATGGATGCAAATGATAACTGCAGGTGTTTAACTACAGGAGAGGAGGAAAATAGGCTCTCCACCATTTGCACCAAAACAGCAGGGAAAAGTTCCAGTCAGACTGCCTTTAGATGAGTGTCTTGCTCTGTCACAACTACTCTTCCTCTTTTCCAGGTTCAAGTCACAAACCCCATTTCTTTATCTCATTGTAGTGCTTGTTTAGGTACTCCTGATTCATTTTCTGTTTTAGGTGCCCATACTGAGATCATCTCATTATGGCACTTTTTATGGCAATATGTTCTGCATGTTCACATTTGTTTCTTCTGATTTTCTCAGGTATGCCTGCTATCTAGTGGTTTGCTCAGTCCAAATAATTCCAGTCATTGCACTCCCCATAATTCTCAGCTTCAGTGTGTGTTTTAGCTTCCTTTCAGAGAAAGACAGGCCATGATGCTGGGCTATATGTCATCACTAGAACAGCATGCTAGTTATAAACCTTTATCTCCTGGCAAAGCAGAAGATTGCTTTTTTTTCATTTCTTACCTTCACAGGTTCATTGAAGTTTACTCTGGTTTCGTTTTAACTCTTTCCTCATTATTTTTCCTTCTCAGTGTATAGCAAATATAAGCAGTTGTTCTTGATTTTTTCATTTAAGACATATGTTCAACTGTGTTATTTCTCACACCCTCAATGACTAGAGAATGCACAGAGTATTCTTGTGTTTTCTTTCTGATTTTATAATTTCACTGCTGAAGGTTTTCAGTTACAGATATAGCTCCATCTAACAATACCTATACCAAGGACAACGCACCCTTATTCAATGCACATCCTTGCACTTTGGAATATACAGTGTGAAAGGTTCATGGTGGCCCTCTTGCTTTCCCCTCTCTGGCACATTTATCTTGGGAAGAAAGAAAGCTGTGTTTCGGCAAAAAAGCAAATAGAGAGATATAAAGGAATAGCTTAAAGCCTTCATAAACTTACTCTAAGTCCAAACTTGTTCACACCTCACATTGAAATTTTCTTTTCAGAAGTATAACATAAACAGGGTACAAAAATATCTTGTTCTCTCTTCATGATCTATCCTGTTTTATACCTCTGCTCTCTGCTGTAATAGCAATTTCCTCTGAAAAGAAGTGGCTCTGTAAATCTATTCACTTTTAGCATTAATCTTTAATGTCACTTGTACTTGTATGGCACAATATCATTCGGAAAAATAAAAATAAGATTTTTGAAAAAAATCTAAAATTTATCTTTATCTGAACTGAGTGTGTAAACTCTAACTGCGGATTTTTCTGCACTTTCACTATTTGGTATTCTAGGCTGCAGAGCATAATTTTAGTAGGGTCCTAAAAAATCAACTTGGGCTTTACTCCATGACCTGCAGACCTGAAATTTAAGACAATTGTCTTTTGAAATCCCAAGGCAGGCTTACTTATTCCTCATTAATATTGTTCTAGCAAAAAAAAAAAAATCAAAAACAAAACCAAAAATAATCAGACCTTCCCCTCCTTTAATGAGCTTTTCTTCATGTACAATCTCAACACCTGCAACCTGGCATGGGTCTCTAGTGGAAATATGTGTTAAGAGATGCTCCTTTCCTAAATGTTACATTTTACTGAGGACAACACTATAAAAATGTCTTACAGATTTGTCACCTCACCTTTCCATAAGTAACCTGCCTTCCTTCCTCATGTTAGGTGGAAGTTTGTCCATCTTACTCAGCAAGAACTTCACCAAACTCTAAAAGCTACAAAAGAATGCCAATAAGCAATTAGCTGAATGATTAATGATTTTAATACCTGTAGTAAGGACATCGGCTAGAATTTATAACTGCCCAGTAAAACTAATTATTCATCAGACTGTTTAATAGGATGGCTAGCCAATAAATGCCATATAACAAAATTAATTTTTTTTAAAATAATATGAAGACAAACCATAAGGAATGGTATTACAAAATCAGGCAGAAACTGCAATTAAACAAACAGCTCCTGCTGGTTAATTGTGACTCTGGCTACTGGAAAATGAAATATCTCTGAAAAATGGCTTTAAGAAACTATCAGATCTGCCTGTTTTAACTTAGGGGGACAGATGTGGCAAGAGCCAACTTTTTTGTCGTTGGTTGTTTGGGTTCTTTCATTTGTTTGTTTGTTTTTTTAAAGGAAAAAGATGAAAGAATTTGAAATCATCTTCAAAATCTTACAGCTTTCTTTGTAATTAATATCTGGCATCAGAGAGCTATAACCAGAGGCCAGCATGGTACCTTCCACAGTGATAGAAACATCTCTGGTGAGAGTCTTTAGATTGTTGGCAAGGAGACTCCTGGATAAACTAAAACTTCTTTCCTAATGTTGATGCCACAATTTCAGAGAACTGAAGGATGGGTTTTAAATTTGTTGCTTCCTGTTTGAAACTAAACAGCTCTTAGATAGTTCTGGAAATCCAGAGACTTCCCAAAAGCAACAAGAAAAATCAAATTTTATCACTCATGGTTGGGAAAAGCCCAGAGAAGAAAGAGTAATAAGGGATAGACATACAGGAATCTCCAGCTTCACAGAAGTTTTGCAAAGACAAAGAATATTTCCCAGGAGACGCAGAAATGTGTGTCCTGGGAAACAGGACACAGCAATGGGATTAAACTTCTGCAAGAAAGTTTTCAAATCTCCATCAGACTAAAAAAACGCTTACTGAAAATGAGATAACTTACAGTTTTGAGGAAAAAGTTGGCGTGAGCTGATTTCCCAATTAAGTCATTTTCAGCCTAATAGTTCTCTGAAGGAGATTCTAACATCATAGAAGCAGAGAAAGTTAAAAGAAAAAGGAAAAGGCACAGAAGTGGTGATGTTACAAGAAGCATATGCATCATTCTGAAGCATAATCTGTTAAAAATTAATTTTTACTATTGATTTATTCTATGACTGAAGGAAAAAGGACAACACAGGATACTCAAAACCAAAAAGCATCAAATGGACATGGCTTCTGCAAATGATCATTAGCTATACAGGGTTGTCAAGCATTGGAACAGACTGCCCAGGGAAGAGGTGGAGTGACCATCTCTGGAAGTATTTAAGAGGAGTGAAGATGTGGTGCTTATGGATACGGACTAGTGGTGGACCTGGTCATGTTAGGTTAATGGTTGGTCTCAGTGATCTTAAAGGTCTTTTCCAACCTAAATGACTTTATGATTCTGTATCTTCCCAACGTGGCAAAAAGAAACTATGAAAATACAGCAACCTCAACTCAGTGCTGAAGAAAATGAGACACTGGAAAATATGTGAATGTTCTCACTAAATAAGAAGTTTCATTAAATAAGAAGTCTCTTCATACTGCACTCCTGCAGTACAGATGTGCTGGTGGACTGTTAAAGAACAGGCTACCCTGTTGGTAGAAAACTCCAGCGTTACCAGTTGATGTGCATTTTGACAGAAGCCTCAGTTTATATATCCCTGTATGTACAGACTGGAGAACAATGCAGGGGTGCAAATAAATTAGCTCTGCAATAAAATTACCTGTAGTTATTTTTAATCCATAAATTTCTCTGCAGTACATAATAGATGGCGTGAAATACTACCATTTCTGATGGAAACCAAGCTTGAGAGTGCCCATAAATAGAAAATGGATCTGACAAGATGACAGATTAGCTGGTGTTAGGGAACCACTATGCACAGTGGGTGGTGCAGTCTTATTATATCTTGAATATCCTATAGATATCTGTGAGATCCAGGTCACTGGACTACCTTTTGGCCACGGAACAACTGCAGCCAGAACAGACTTTCTCCCTCTCAAATACTTTCCTTACTTGCAGAAAGAGAAGGAAAAGAGGTTCCCTAAAGTTTCTGCTCCTAGTAATCAAGGCAACACAGAGTTAGCTTTTGTTCACAGCTACTACTTAATTCTTTATGATATATATGGTAATCACAAAAAGACTTTGACTCATTGTCAAAATGAGTAAAAAACTCTAACTTTACAGACTGGGAGTCTCATCTTTGCTTGCAAGAAATGTTGTTCACCTAAAGACAGTAGAAGTCATGCCGGTAGAATACAGAGCACATACTTCTTTGAAAATTGACTTCTTAAGGTTCCATCAAGTGTCTTGTAAAATTCTGCTCCCTGGAAGTCTGTTTCAGTAGCAACCATATTCTTCCAAATGGAAGTTTAAAAAAACCCAACTAACCTAAAAAAATCCCCCTAACAAACCATAAACTATTTTGCTCCAATCTTCATGCTACTAAAAAGAATATTATTTTTTCCTGTTCACCTGAGTTGGACAAGGCTGAAAACAAAAATATCAAAGCGACAATATCTATTAAGTAGAAACTCTGATTTGTGTGTCATCTTAACCTGCTTCTCAATTCACTCTATGGCATTCAAAGCATATAGACTTTGAAGTAGCCCATATTCTCTAGTTTTCTTCTGCAAAGTACAGTATATGTCAGATTCAGACAAAATACCAAAAATGACTGTATATTTTATTAAAAGCCTATTTTTATTCTCTCTCTCTCTTTTTAACAAAAGTCTAATTTAGTTGTTGTTCCCTTAGGTACGAGGTACACAGTTCATAATTCATTTGATATAAAATGTCAGTTTAGATTTTTGCACTTCTTTGATAAATGAGAAAAAACATGTACACTTCAATTTCCGTCTACGAGGTTTCACTAACAGAAGCCCCCCTTCCCATTGTGCTGCTCAAAGACCTTTGAGTTAAATTAAACATCAAGATTCAGAAACTGTAGGGAATGATATTTCTAAGACATACAGTACAAATACAAGAGACTGGGAAAAAAGGTAATGATTTTTCCTACCAGTAAAGTGATGTCTCCCAAAGAGCATCTTTGATCCTTGAATTAGTTCTCAGTTATAATTTAATATATCAAAACTGTCAGCAGCTTTCCTTACATTTAAACATAAAGTGATATAGTCAGCTTCACAAAGAGCAAAATACAACATTCAGAGGCTTTCTCCCCCCACCCACCCCCGACATGTGCTTGTGACTCTGAAGTCCATCAATATTAATGGAGAAAATCTGTGTACATCAAAGGAGACAGCAAAGAATTAATTTAATTGTATCTGTCATCATTACTAGTATGTTTTTTCCTGTATAACCAAATCCTGCCATTGATCAACATGCAAAACTCTCAGGGGTGTGATCTGCACAATGGAAAAAAAGAGGAATCAAAAATTTACTTCTGGAAACAAAATTGATATAATTAGGAAAAATAACAACAAAACACTGTGTATTATTCTCTTACATAACACGAGGCCAAGGCTGACAAATCTGAACTACCACATTTACGAAGTAAACAAGAATTCTTATCACACCTCCAAATGCCAACTGCAATGCTATGGCTGTCACTTCACGTTACAGTCCAGCCCAACGGCTGCAGTATCAATAAATCAAGCTGTATTAGAAAATAGCAATAGGATCCCATTTTGATGCTCATGCTAAGTATCAGCACTGATGAACAACATACATCCACAGCCACGAACGCCTGGAACTCAGCACCTTCTCCTCTTGGCCTCTGTGCTGCTGCCGTGCACAGTGCCTCACCCCAGCCTGGGAAGTGCCATCAGCCCCGGGTTACAACAGCACCTGCTCTCTTTTCCCCAGCAAATAAGACTTCCTGCTACACACACTAGCAGAGTTTCAACAGGATAGATGGACAATATTCTGCATTTTCTGCTTAAGAGCCCAGATATTAGTACACTGCCCAGCAATGGGGAGATGGATGAATAACCCAGATCTCCTTTTGTTCAGGCAGCGTTCTAACAGAGATAAGCTATGAAAGAATAGGAAAGGTAAAACCTCCATTCCACCTAACTGTGGCAAAAATCCCTGACTGTTTTTATGGATTGGTCGACTGACAGAAATATTATCTAGGTGTTATCTACTGAAACGAAATATTTAATATTTAGGGTGAATAAAAAGCAATTCAGACAAGACTATTTCCACACAGAAATAATCTGTTCAAAACATACAATTGACTTCTCTGATGAATAGGGTGAAAGGATTGCAACCTTTCATAGTCAAGCTATCCACACAGGAATGTTCATACAGCATTATTAAGTAGCTACTCATCAGTTAATGGCCTGTTCTAGACACTTTTAACAAATAAACCATTTATATGAATTATTTCTGGGCTTCATTTCCTTAGATAATAGTGAAGAACACATAAATCCACTGGAATTGGTGGTAGTGTGTCTATATACAACAATGAATGATCTGTTCACAAGTATTTTTACTGAAAAGACCTTAACTGCTGTTGTCTTGTTCAAAATCAGGTAGCCTAACTGATTAAAAGTCTTTGTAACATCATCTTGCTTTATTCAAACCCAAACCAGGCTGAATGTGTTTTGCCTTCTATGTCACAACACATTTCAGAGCATTTACCCCAAATTACACACATTATTCATCACAGGTTGAGGTAAAGTAAATACTTTGGCAATACTTACTCTCTAAAGTACAGATTTTCTTCAATCTTTTGACAAAAAGTAAAGAGCCGGGGGAAACTTCCTCTCCTTCGTTCATTTTTAACACACAGGGCTAAATCCTCAACACAGAAAATTTACAGCTGATTAATTCAGATTACAACCATCAGCTGAGCATTTTGGACAGCAGTATCAATTTCTTATAAATAACCCTCTCAAACAGGCTACTTAGTATGTAAGAACACTTACAACTTCAATGTAAAGAAAAACACAGAAAAGAGAAATATTTTTTTCTTTATATAATGCCATCTCTTCACTTATTCAACTTCTTTTCTTTGTATATGTATTATTAGAAATGTTCAGACAGTCATCCTGAACGCACGCATTTTCTCTGTACACACTGGCTGCATAAACTATGGTGACACCTTTCACAGAGAGGCAATCCCCCAGCCTAAGCTAAAAGACAAGAAGAAAGGCTGACAAACTTTGTGACATGTATATTACACTTTTCAGCATGAGGAAGAATATAAAATTTTCTTTCACCTTCCATTGCTAACACATGATTCCCTCTCTGTCTGTAAAATGGGAATAGCAATCCTCAGTCACCTGAGAAGCCTACTGGAAATCTGACTTAGCAGATATATTTTTAAAAATTATAAAAGTGAATAGGTCAGTATTCAAACAGTAAGGATTAATATAATTCAATACTGGACACATCTCCCTGTAACATGAAATACATTAATTCCCTTTCTAATTTTACTCAGCTGGACTTAATCTAAGAGCATAGTATTTCTTTGTCAGAGGAATAAGCATGATCTGCACAGAGATCCGAAGATAAAAAAAAGACAGAAAGCAATCATGTATACATGAACATGCATATATTGATATATCGTATTAATTTTTGTGTGTGTGCATCTGCATATGCATGCAGACACACAAATAACATTCAGAAAGAAAATAACAATGAGTAAAAAGCTGTCAAATACCAGGAATCAATCATTAAGGGCTATAGACTCTTACAGTTGCCTTTGTTGAAAGGAAGAGGGTAACATACACCAACAGTGTGTTATAGGAACACCTGAGAAGTGGTGACTCGAGTGATTGTCACTCAACCTCCATTTTCTGTCCCTGCCTTTATAGAGAAGCTTATTTCTCCTTAGGTACTCAGCCAACTAACCTAAAGATAACGACATAGATGTAACGGAACGAGGAACGCTACATTAAGAAAAAGTAGGGAAAAATCAAACTTAAAACACTACCAGAACAAATAATTAGCTATACAAAGAAAAAATACTTCATTTCTGCAAAGTGTTTTAAGAATTCAGATATAAAGTTTCAGATTTTTTAAATTCAATTTCAGATCTTTTTCCAAACTACAGAGAAAACTCTCAAAATGGAGTTACTAAGAGTAATTTTTAACTGTAAATAGAACGAGCAAAAAAAAAAAAACAAAAGCACTTTTATGGCCATGATATTTAAGAAAGATTGTCTCTGATTTTGTCCATAGCTAAAGAGAGGAAAAGAACAGTGATTTGATTCCCTCTACATTTAAACCTCAGCAAAGTCTTAAAAAACCCCATAATTTTTCCCCCCATTAAGCTTTTTTTTCCCCTAGTGTGGAAATGTGACAAATATGCAACAGGGTGACAGAACTTTGCTGGAGGTGTAGAGAGCTCATTGCAGGCAGAGGAACTTCAAAACTTCCTGAACTCTGCAAAGTGGCTCAAATCTTCAAACCGTGCCACTTTACTGAAATGCTTTACGGTCACCAGGCTAACTTCCATAATCTAGATGCTTCAAGTGCAGAAAATACAGAATGACATGACAAAAAAAAAACTCCAATAAACCAATGAACAAACAAACAATTCACAGAAATTTGCCTTTGCTCACAGTTAATGAAAATGAAATTTTATTCTGAAACCTATAGGGGCAGGAGTTGTCAAAAAAAGGAAGTATAAAAACATGAGCTTTTTAGAAAAGCAGTGCAAATCATAGTAGCAAAGTAACACAAAAATTGATCTGATTCCTAGCACTTACATATATCTGGAAAATGGTTCTAAAGACAAAATTCACGGTGTGATTTTTCAAATGACTTCTGTACGTTTTCATCAGGAATTTCAACAGCATTTTATTGTAGAATTCCTTCAACAGAACCTAACTTATCACATAAAGAATGCTGACTTTACTTACAGTGCTGAAAAATCTAGTTCAGATGTGCTCAGAATGAAAAGAAAAATCAAAAGTAAGAAACCCCCAAGCATGAATAAGCTTGAGATGATATAAAAATTGCACACTTCATCCAAATTGTGTCCTTTTTTGTGTACAATTGAAATTGGTCCAAAATAGTTTAATGTGATGGTAGGTAATAATTTTAAATAATGAACTACTTCTAAATTTCACAACAGCCCATTTCCCCCATTTTTATATATTCTTCTGTACTTCTGAAGTACAATTACGCTGTAGTTTTTCAGCATGGAATCTTCTCTAGCACAGATTTCTTCTAAGAGGTCTAAAGTACAGCCGGGATCTCATGCTAGGGCTAAGGTTTTGGAAAGACCTGAGTGAGATCTCTTCAGTGAGGTTAATTGCCTGCTTATAGATGATCAGTTAGCTGTTGCACAGTTTTCCCAGTCTCATCTGTCTCTCCCTAAGCAAGCAAACACATCCATGTTCTTCCAGGAAACCAAAACTGCTGGTTTGATCTTCTCGTCCCAGCTGTTTCATGCTGCTCTAGAAGAGAGAAAGCAACCAAAGAGCTGATAAATGCAGGTGCCCTGTGTCTGAATCATGGAAGGAGCACAGCTGGAACTGTGGGAGATCTGCCCAGCCCCAAAAGCACATGGTGCAAAGGCAAAGAGAAGGAGGCAATCAGAAGAAAAGGACATAGTTGGAGTGTCATTGCCTGCTGGCAAAACTCCCCAGTTTTATGAGTAGGGACTTAAACTAAGCTTCAATTTAAAGCAACCTTTATCAGGTGTGGAGTTAGGCTGAGCCTCAACTGGATGCAATTTAGTAAAGTGAGCAGCAAAGAGGGCACCTCTGTGCCTCCCACTGCCAGAGACTGAAGACACAACTGTTCAGGAATGAGACTTACTTCCCTCATCACTTGCCATTCCAAAACACGCACCCAAAATCAAGAATAGACACAGTATGAGCTCGCTGAAAGGTGTGCTGAACAGTCTGGGAGAGGGGAATAAAAGAAGAAAATAGCACTAATGAAAATGACAATCAGTTCAATACTGCAGAGATTAGAGAAGAATCACTCTTTCAGTAGAACAACTCCCAGTTTTCCACACAAGCACTTCCGCAATCCTACCCTTACATCCCCATGATAGCATCTTTCTGGACAAAAGGAACTGGAATGGACAATTTACATGGCTTGCTACTGACTCTGTAATTAGCTAGGTCATTGATGAGAGATGCAGGAGAGCTCTTTCCCCCTCCCTACTCCATCCTGGTCTCTCCTTAAACTACCTCTACAAAAGATATGGTCACAATCTTTCACTAAGAACTTTCTGTCAACACAAACAATACAGAAAAAAAAGAATTCTCTTGGATTCTTCCTCTTGGATTTCTCTATAAAGAGAGAAGGGAGAGAGAGGAAAAGGAGAAGAGGGAGAAGGAAAGGAGAAAAAAAAGTGATGACTTAAATACCTGAAATTTGAAGAAAAGGACATACCTTCAAAACAAATTTTATGGTGTGACTCAATGTGATACTAGGAAAAATGGGAAACCAAATCTGTCTCACAGGGTAAATTCTAGCATATTCAAGTTTGATTTTTCTTCCTAAATTATTCTGACTTAGCATCGGTTTGCTTTGTTTATTGAATATTCATTCCTCTAAGGAGGCCTGCTGGCTTCAGTGATCAACTTGCATGAGCAAACGCTTTCAGATGTGAACAGAAGTTGTATGATGTGGGTCCTACTTGTTTGCATAATTAGATCAGAGGTCCTATGATGAGGTTCAATATCCAAATTGATATTGATATAATCCAGTCTCTGAGGTGTTGCGACTTAAACTAACGGTGGCTGAAATCCTCTGGTTGCAGGACACCATCTCCTGCAGATATTGAACAAACATCAACAGCTACAGGTAGGTAGGCTCAAGTTTTGCTGCTGCGAAGAAGCCCAGGCAGACGCATGCAGTATTCCACACAGAAACAGGAGCTTAAGGCTCTAAGGCAAAATCTTACATCTTTCCCTGCTAGACATTCCTATGTTGTGCAAATCACAGACAGAGCACATAATCGAACATACTTAATAAATCATGGCAGAGTTTAGAGAGGCACTTCACTACTTAGGCAATTTTTTTTCAGAGTACCTTTCTTTTTATGTTTTACACTGGAAGTATGCATCAATTCTTTGCGGCTCTTTTCTGTAGATAAATCAGCACCAAGTTAATGGTTTGTAATCCCCAGTATAAGAATCCACAGAGAGATAACTCTGCAATGGGATACAGAATTAGCATCCACAACAGTCTTCAGACCTCTTGTCACGACTGGAAATCCAGCCCTTTTTCCTGCTTTGTGGGTGATGATTGAGCCTCCACCTTCCTGCTTCCCATCAGAGCAGCAGCCTGTCCTTCTTTTTGCACCTATTTTTTTCAAGATAATCCATCTTCTTCCCATTCCCTTCCATCCTCAAGCTTTGGTGGCCAGAGGAAGGGAATAAGTGGATTTAACTAGAGTATAAGCTATTATCAGCAGTGATTGCAAATTTCTTTTCTGCTAGCTCACCATCCCTTGTTACAAAGCAATTCTAAAATAATGGGGTCGTCTATGTGCCACTACATCAGAAACACCACTCATTGAGGAGAAAAATGTATAACCAAGAACTCCGTGCAAAAGATTTTCTCCCAGAATTCTGCAGTTTTATATCCTCTGTATCACTTGAATTCATTTATCTAATTAATTTAATCCTAAAACAATTTGTTTTCCAGATCTTTTACTGGCTGGCATCCTCATATTAATGTGAAGCACTGGCTAGTATATTATTTTTTTACAGCTTCTACCAAAGCAGTTCAGGACAAGATAAATAGAACAAATTTATTCTTTTTGGAAAAAATATAAAACTCAAAAAAATTTACTTCTACCTCTGCAGTATGAAATTTGTCACTAATCATTTTAAAGTATGCCCTTTTATGCTTCTTCCATCTCTTTTAGCTTTCTATGCAGTTCTTTGATGTAACAAAGACAGTTTCAGACAAGATTTCAGTTCATCTGGAAAAAAAAAGCTTTAAGTCTTGAGGCAAAAAGCAGCGTATTTAAAATTTATATACTCCATAATGCCTTTGTTCTGAACTTGAACATCCTGAAAAACTTCTCCGCTTTCTTTTGCTTTCCGACTCTGAAGATCATTTGTTCTCATGGTTTCAGCTTCTTATTATGCAACAGTGACTTTAACTGGTGGTTCCAGCATTTAAGTACATGCACAGTCATGGCTGACCCTTTCTGATCAATTGCCAATCCATACAGGTTTGACTGATAAAAGAGCCAATTAGATTTAAGCAAATTAAGGGACATCACCAATGTCAACCACTTATTAAACTGAATGCTGAATTCCATGCATACCAAACACTAATGTACCAAGTCCCATTAAGAGTTGAAATCCTAACCCCATTAGTAACTCCAGACCACTACAGGGTAAGGGTCAAAAGAAAGTTTCATATTTATGGATTAACATTTGGATTCAGTTTTTATTTTTTTAATCTTTCCAAGAACTCTTGAACCTGCACTGCAATTTTAGTCGAGAGCTTAGATAAAATAAATTCCTTACTTCTAAGATAGTTTTTTTTAAGCATTCACTTTAAGCATGGCAAATCAGCTTGATAAGAAATTAAGATATATTCAATCAGGTTACATTAAGGATTTGGTGTGCTTTATATTGTGTTTTAAAGTTAAAAAAAAAGGAACAAAAGAAATGCATGTTGGAAAAAAAACTATCATAATTGTAAAAACAGTGATCAGCAGTAACTTCAAAATGGAATATTTCTTTGTGCTCTACCACTCTCCCTCTTAGACAATCTCCCATCAAGCTCCATGAACTACTCCCTACAGTGCAGATCTCTTAGATAGCACTTTTTTGTTATCCTTGAAAAGAGAATGCTACATTTTAACACTCATTAAAAGGCCGTGCTTTTGTACATAACAAGATCTTCTTTACTTTTTGATCAAACAAAACTTCTGCCTAAGTGAAATCTGGGCCACTGAAGTAAAAAATAAAATTCTTTCTTATTTAAGTAGCATCTAGATTTCATTTAGTGATTTAGAAAGTGTGAAGGCACTGAATACTGCCCAGTGTAAAATTACCATTATACTCATAAATTAGCATGCAATAGAATTGTATAACATTCAAAGACTCATTACAATAAACATCATAGTAAAGCAAACATGTACTGTCCTAGATACATATGTGTGTGTCTGTACATGTGTATACATACAGTGAAAATACAGTGTGTGAGAGCACTTTCCTCATATGCACTGCTTCATTTATTATTCATTTCTCTACAGATCACAGTCCACTGGACAATAGTATGGAAGATTTCTTTAATAACTCTCACTGCTAATTTAATTCTACTTAAACACACATATCCTAGTGAATGCCACATGCTTTTCAGCATGATTTTATGTGTAAATCAGGATAATATGTTTTCAGATCATTAACTAAAAGGAAGCATGAACTAAAACCTATTTAACCAATGAGGTATTGCTTTTAAACTACCACAAGGTCATAAAAAAGATAATTTCAAAGCTATAAGTTTTCTAATTGTAATCAACAACAATCTAATGATGAAAGAAAGTGTATCTTAATGGCTGTCATAAACTTGTGCACATCCTTGCTTATCTTTAAAGATCCTTTACTTTGTCATTTGGTGAAATTTTCACTACCAAATTTTGCTAAGCAAAATTGAAATGTGACACTGGAGTTAGAAGTATCAGTGTCTTACTGCTCAGTCTTAAATGAGCAGTAAAACTCACATGCAGTTTTATTATTATATGAGAATGTATATTTGTTAATAGTAGGTGCAACTCGACAATTGGATTGGAAAAGCATAAAATGTGCTGGCAATTGACTTTTTCCTTATTCCTCAGTAATCTGTCATAAAAGCTCTGTATTGTATTTAGTCCCTTTCCTGAAGGCCCCAAACTCAATCCATCTGCTTGCAAGCAAATTGTTTCAAGCCTGTGTTTTTGAGCTGTAAGGTTTATGATTTTTTCTTCTTTTTTTTTTTTTCTGCTTTTCTTTTCAAATTGTATGTATGTCCCTCTACACCGTTCTTGCTCAACAGCTACACCACATATCTTTCAAAAACAAGAGTAGTTGGACTCTCAATTAAAAATTCAAAATTGCCTTAAATTAATTGTAACCGTTGGCATTTATTTAACAAAATCTAATTAGCTAGGGTGTCTATGAAAATAAAATGCAAAAGTAACAGATCTACATCAGCTATAAATGCAAACCTTTTTGAAAAAAAAACCAAAACAAAACAACAACAAAGCCACAAAACAAATCATTGCACAATGTTTAGGGCATATTTGCTCAATACTCTTCTTTCAAATTGTTATGAAGATAATATCCAGACTGGCTTACAGCCTAATTCACTGTAAATCAGTGCATTGTAATTGACTTTCTTACAGCTACACTATTTTGTGGATTCTGGTTCAATATACTGCCAATGGTTCACATTACTATTATTAAACAAATTCTCTAAGTCTATCCAATAAGTGCTCCTTTTAAGGACGTACAACTTTTACTCTAAAACAGATTACAAAATGCAGGTGAGTCTCTCTATATTCTTGGGCTAGATTAGCTGTCCATGCCAGAATATACCACCATTCACAGAAAAAAAATGAAGTACATAATGCACTTCTCACCTTCATAATATGCTAACTACACAACTATGTATTTTCATTTTCTAGTTCTTAAATGGAACAATGTGACAAATTAGAAGCCAAAAAGAACAATTTTGTGAGTAAGAACTACTAATGCAAACAAATTCTTCTGAACTTCGGTCCTCAGCTGCGATAATAAATAACGTTTTGTGGAACAGAGTGTTTGTGTAATTGCTACATGCACAGAAAAAGCACTTTTTCATACTTACCTCCTGGAGGCATGACTATGGTTATAGCATCACTTATCAAGCTGCCCTGGCTGTTGGACGCATTCACTTGTACTGTGTAGTTAGAAAACGGAATCAGTCCTTTAATGGGTACCCATACATTGAATTCCTTGCTGCTGCACAACATCCGAGTATCATTTACAAGAGAATAATTAGCATTATCTGTTAGGGAAAAACAAGAGGGGGAGGAAGGAACAAATGTTAGACCTTGCATCTGCTACAATTCACTATCTTTACGAATCAAGTCTTATTTCTACTCAAATGAAGAGCGGCCATTTATACCAGTAACACACACAAAATTTTGGTCCATTGGGAAGAAAAAATATTATTCATGATTTCTTTTCCTTTTGCCAACAGTTTGTGGTATTTGTAAATCTTGGAAAATAAACAAACCAATACATGAACCAATCAGTTGCAAAGCTGATTGCTACATACAGCAAACAGAAGTTCTAGAACAGTTGTGTGATAATTGCAGATTCCAAACATTACTGATAATTCCTCTGCCCATGAAAGACTGGCAAAACCTTTTGAATTTCCTAGAAAAATGCTTAACTTAAGAGTTTATTAGCTAATTCCATTGCATGCATAACAGCCATCTGCAGTAACACAGGCTTTCCAGCAGTCTGGCCTGCTGTCCTCTCAAAGACAAAAGAAGGATTTGAAGTACTCAGTTTATCAGCTAAAATCATCAGAGGACGCCACAGCAACCTACACGTCCTTTGCAACCCTTTTAAGATCTCAAACTTAAGATAAGACAATATTCTACCCTACAAAAATAGGAGAAAAAAAAAACCTTTCCAAAATACGTAGTAAGACTAGAAAATAAAAAATTTTACGTTAAGTAACATTTTTTTTGACTTCATGAAGACCTTGGTCACATATCTGAGAGCCAAGCTGACTCATTTAAATATCACCTTATATTTTGAATATATGAAGTGCTATATAAACGATTAATATTACTATTACTATCCAGCATTCCATGGAGAGCTCTCACATTGAAGTCAATGGAAATTCTATATTACAAACAACAGCAGAATCACACAAGTCCAAGACCACAGGTATGCGAATGAGACTAAACAGACTATACCTATAAAAAACCCCTAAATCAATTAAGACACTGTCACAGCTAAAAGATTCAATATTTACATCTGAGTCCTCTACAAAATCTAAATAAGACAGAATTACAAAAAATATAGAAAAATCAATCTTTTAATTAATTTTTTAAGGGACACTCATCAGACTTACTCATTTTGATTCAAGTTTCAAATGAACTATTAAAACTGAAATGCTATTAAATCTGAAACAATTTTTAAAATATTCCATATTTCTATGATGTGCATTAAGGTGCATTTGCAGTACATTTAAGTCATGCTCACATACATTTTACCACGGATGAGCGATCTGGATTTTCCTCTAATTTTGGGTTTCCTATGAGCAATCAGGTTCACTTACGGTACAAATCCAAGCCATTCCTTTATTTTAGTGCTCATGAACTGCACTGGTGTTTTCAGTTATTCTACAGGTAACATAAAACAAGCTAATTTTCTGAGGTTTTGGGGAGGGGCACAGCTTTGCAAAACTTTTTTATAGATCTGCCTTGTAGCCTAGTTCCTCATTGCTCAACTCCTACCTGAATTACACCCTGCCATAGCACCAGACCACCCAAACAGACTACAGTAGTGTGAAGGTAGAATGACTTCATGAAGCCTGATGGATTTATTCTGGATTTCACTGAAGTCTATCTGAGAGCCCCTGTTTTAGGTACAGCAATGGAGGCAAAGTTTCTTATCATGCAAGAAGAACAACCAAATTTTACACATTCCACATGCGGAATCCTGCAGAAGCAAAGTTATTCTGTCTGAGAGTACTCTTATTGTACCCAGGATATGCAACCAGCACTAGAAAAATGCATCTGCATTACTTGATCTCAGCTTTTAAACTGTATATCAAACCTTCCTTCTGCATCTTTGTGAAACTGCCCCTGTGTGTGATTTGGGAGAAGATACAATCCAACAAAGCACACTCTTCCTGTTATCTATCACAGTTTTTGTGATGTTTGTGACTTATTATTTGTGAAGATCACGCAACAACATTTGACATATATATTCTTAATGTCCTAGAGACATTAAACACTTAAGGACCCGGCTGGCTGTGGAAAAAAAAAGATGCGCTTTTTAAATGTTTCACCTCCAGTGTGTGGGGAAGTTTAAAATACAGTGTTAAGAGATCAGCACATAGGATAGATTCAAACCTCAAGCATAAAAGGAATTTGACTAACAGCAGTTTATATATGCCAAATTCGTGTGAAAATGAAACTTTTTTCTATCAACAGTATAGTTTTAACTTGTTAATATTTTAATTTCATCCACCTGAGCCTGGAAGGAAACCATGTACTTCCTCTGCTGATATTTTTATTCCATTCTAAATCTTTCTTCCAATGGCTAACTATACTATATTTTAAAAATATAGTTTTGAGTAACAGAAAATGAATTAAAAGGATAATACTCTATTCCAAGTTGCCTGGATAACAACATTAATATACAGTAATTATACAATTAGTTGTAACATTAAATTCTAGTTATAGTAGAGTGATTACTCGGCAATTATAAGAAGTATATAATTACTCAATAATTAGGAGAAGTATGTAATTACATAACCATTTTATTCAGCTCAAAAATGAACTTGCAAATTTACAATGAGATAGACAACATAGCAGCTCAAAATTTTTCATTGCTTTTAATAAAAAACTAAGGAGTATTTGCAAGTTTCCTGACCCAAATTTTACACAGACAAAAGGTGGTTTTTTATCCCAATTCCCAGCCAAAGAAATTTACTGCTGCTGGCAAGTAAAATATTAGAAGAACATTTTTAAAATGCAGGTCTTGCTGCGGCTGACTTGCAATATGCAGCTTTGCCACTTCTCACTGCCTAAACTTTGCTTTCAGTGGGCTGGAAAATGCAAACACATAGGTTCAGCCTGACAGAAAGTGATACAGTGATAACCCTGTCATATCATTCCATGCCATTCCTGCCCAGACTGCCTCAGTGTGGACCCAATTTGTGAGTATAAGTGGATAAGGCCTCCGTTTTTCCATTTTTCCAGTGTGTTTTTCTCTCCATCCTGCTCTCAAGTCCTACTGTAGCCCACCAGCAAGTCTGCTGCAGATCTAAAGAGCAGCTGCCTCTGACAGTGGTAAAGTCCTAAGAGGCATTGTTCTACTTCAGACAAGTGGTTTGTACCAGAACACCTCCTCATTTCTGCCTTGTAATTCCTGCCACGAACAGACAGCCGCACTCCAACAAGTGAGATTCCCCCACTATTCTGTTAACATGAACAACCTAAAGGGGCAGAAAACAAACTCCTACATTTGGCTCACCAAATCCTTCAACACTTAAGGCATGCAAACACCTATGCCAAAAGATGAATTCCGGCAGGAGAGGGCTCAGAGACACCATTTTTTACAACCTCTTAAAAAAAACCTAAATCCTTTGCAGACATGAAGGGCTTCCCCAAGCTCCTTAATCTTCCATATTTTTGCATAGTTATGGTTTTGTTCTTTCACTAGCCTTCCTGCTCAGTTCTCTGTATCTTGCCAAAATTATCTGAGGGGCTTCTTTGCATAAGGCTCTTATTTCTAAAATACTTCTGCTGTTCCCAGTTTATTCCTAGTTTATATCAGCTCAAAGTGTGTCAGTTTTTCAGGAAAAGACCCATATGAAGAAGTGAGGGCTAAAGAATATCCATAAGCATACTTAAAAGTGATTTGTAGTTGAAACAAAGTCAAGGAATAAAACATGCTTGCATTGAAAAGGCACACAAATACATATTCCATTCAAAATCACTGTTTAAAAGTAGTAAGCTTCAAAGAGCACTCTAGCTGGTGAGTATCTGTACTTGAAGGTTCACTATGATTTTGGGTGGACACTTTGCAGGGGCTCCCAAGCAGATGTGCATTCCTGTTACTGAGCACCCCTGTAAATAGGTGAATTAAGCTCCTGTGAGTCAGTGGTGCGTAAATTACTGCTGTCCTGGGTCCGTCATCCTGCGGGGTTCACTAGATTGAAATAACATAAATGGGTATCCTTTTCCATTCTTGTTATAATCATTGTCACAAGAATTTTAATGCCTCATATATTCCATAATTTTTTTCTGTGTGCTGTACTGCTCTGACCTTTTCAATATTCTGTAATTTGACTGGCTGGCGATTTCAAGTTCTCTCCTTTTTACAGCCTTATTAACTTGTGGGGAAGAGGTGAAATGCACAGCCAATCAGAATACATAATATTGCAAAGGTCACAGCAGTACAGTAGAGAATCAGCAGACACAGAATACTGTATATTAGTCATTAGTGTCCTGATATCTTATTCATGTGACAAAGGTTGTCAGGAGCGCAGGAAATGGTACAACATGAAACCATTCTCATGGCAAAGAAATAATACAAACTAAACGCATTCATCTCACATTTAAGACCCCTCCTCCCCCC
>VZTE01001498.1:1656573-1659073 GCA_013397775.1 Eulacestoma nigropectus
CCCCCAAACATCTTTAGTTTTGGTGAGTTTTGTAGGTCTGTAGCTAGAACTAAGACAGACAAAATGAGAGAGGAAGGAGATGAAATATGAAAAACCTCCTTAATGGCTGGCTTGTAAAAGCAGCTAAGGCCTCCCACAAAAGTATCCCACATTGAGGAGGTTATTTCTCTGGTGCAGAAGGTGGTAAGCATGCTGTAATAATTTTTATTCCTGATTCTCAAGCCATCAGCACAAGACAAGCTAGGAACTTGAAGGGGCCTCAGCATTCCTTTCCCCACTTCTGTTGCCAACTGCATGTGTTGTCTTCCCCTAGCAGTCATTGCTTTTTGCACTAGGTTGATTCTTAACACTCTCTTTGACTTCTGACTGGAGAGGGTACTGAAAGCACTGTGCCCAATCAAGACTAAAAGAAGAACTTTCTTATAGAAGTCAAATGAATAGATGGTCTGAATTTTACTCTATTTATTCATGTATACAGTAAATATTAAACTAAAAAGATTAGATGAGCAATATTCTAATGTACATGCAAAAGTCAACTTGTTTATGCTGTATTCTGCTGCTAGAATTCTCCACTTTGCCATGAGAATGAGCGGGCTGCAAGGAACTTTTCTGGTACACCATCTCCAAATAAGCAGAGTAAGCAGATGAATAATTTTTTTCTTTCCAAAAATACCCAATGAACTACCTTGCTGAAAAGTATGGACTTTAGATGATGTGTCATCAAAAGAAGTTATAATAAATACTAAAAAATCCCTCAAGAAACAAAAAAAAAACCCCAAACCCCCAAACTGAAAATAATACACACTGATTTCTAGAGTCATAAGAAACAGAGTTCCAAGTATAAACCTGCAACTTCGTGTTATGAAACTCCCGGAGGACATACTGTTAATTAAGGATTCTCTTTAGGTCAAACTTGCATTCAAATGCATCACAACATCTTGGGGGCTACAGATGTGGATTAATTTTGTGCTAATGCAGTCATCTCACAGAGGTAAGAAGATAAGAATTTCCTCCAAAGCTCTCCTCTGGAAAAGAGGTAATACCTGATTCTTCCTGTCCTAGAACTTAATTTCAGACACCCAAATGCAATTAAAAATGACCCTGTACTCTATCTGAACCAACCTAAGAATAAATATGGATGAATGAGGAAACTACTCGAAGCAAATAAGCCTGACTCTTTCACCTTTCTTTCCCCTTCAGTCCTCTGAGAATTGGGAGTGTATCAGGTAACAAGAATTCTAACTACTCTTGAAGAAGGAAAAGGTATTTGTGATCTGGTAGTATTAGTATTTTATGGCTTGGACTTACCAATTGCAAACCAAATTCCTCTTTAAGGCTCTTCCCAAGCAGATGCTGGGCCTTAAACGACTTGAGGCAAAGCAACTTGTCTTTGCATTGTATTGAGCCAAAGCAGTGATGCCTGAGCACTGCAGAACTGGGACAGAGTCCTGATTCCTAAAGTCCTATTTGATCCCCATATGTTGTTTGCTGGAAACAAATACTTTTCTGGAAAACTAGAACATACCTATATAGACAAGAATGGTGAAACAGCCCCAATAAAGCCCCTTCCTCTTTTTTAACAACTATTTCCACAGAAGAAGGTTTTCAGAAAAATGAAGAATTGAATTAAAAAATGAAGGCTAATTGATACAGATATTTCCCTTGAAGACATTGTTAAATCATGGCCAAACTATGGAAAAATCCATTATAAGTATCTTCCTCTATTGTCAGACAATCCAAACTATCTCCTGCTGAACTACATTTCATACTTGAAAAGTGACCTTTTCAATCAGTTTATGATAGTATTTGCTTGAGTTTCAATTTTTTTATTGATAATGTTAACCAGGTGCACACTATTTACCAACACCTTGCCATGCCATCATCTTAAAATAAAAAAAGTATCAGCAGAAACAGAATTAAACAGCAATGAAAAAACAGGACATGCATTACAAAACATTTATATTAGAATCAAAAGTCGGGAATTTAGAGACAATACAGCTAAAACATTCGCTCTTGCTTTTATGCATTACAGTCTGTCCTTTGCTGAAGTATTGTTTTTACTATAAGAAGATAATCATTTGCCATTCCAAAAAAAACCCCACAGCAACTTTAAATCTTTTGCAAATTATTTAAGATGAACTGGCCCCATTAGGAAAAAAAAAAAAGGCCAGAATTAAATGCAACTTATTTTAACATGGAAATAACCAATGAGCTCTCAGGCTGTTCACTTGAATTGCTATGAGGTGTGCATATTTTTAAAAGCAGATGGATGCAAAGTTATATGGTATCTTAAACAAACGTGATGAATGGCAGAGCCATTTGGTGGAAAAACAGTGTAATCAAATATTAAGACAGTCAGACAGAGACATAGGTATGTGAAATTTGAAAGATTTGGAACAGGACAAGGAAAGGAGCTAAGCCTAGGGACAGCCATAGAATATTCAGCACGAGATCAGCTGGTGTTGGAATAACAGGTTCACGACAGAGAAAGTGTTAAGTT
>VZTE01001498.1:1664073-1700562 GCA_013397775.1 Eulacestoma nigropectus
GAAGAAATTAATAACAATTATGTTTTTCTACTGAAGAGGATTCAAAAAATCTTTAAATAATATAAATTTGTAGCAATCTGTATCATGTCTTAAACAGTTGCAACAGCTTATTATGTCTTTAGCTTTTTCTTTATTACGTGCTATAAAAACGTATGGCACAGAAAACCTTTTTCATACTTATTTTTCTAAATATTACTTTTTACACAATTCTGTGATATTTTCAGATGTGTTTATTGATAACTCAAATAGCAAAGACTGCTATAATAAAGCTGACATCAAATATAGGATAGGCATAATAATATTGGAAAAAGTACTAGCATACATATAACTAAAACCCTGAAATTTAAGTTTAATAGCAGTGGGTTGAGATGAGAAATATTCAGTGTTGAACAGTTCTGTTTATTTATATGACAACTAGAGGAGCTAACACATTTCAAGACTAGCATAATTTTAGTTCTCCTGAATTTCTCTAAAGAGTCTATTAGAGGTTACACTAGTCCTTAATAATTCGGTTTTTCCCTCTTTAGGAACAAAACACCCAAACAATTAGGACAGACAAAAGCAGTATCTTGCGTCTAACATGAAGAGATTAAAATATAGCTTTTCTTAATTTACATGTTAACAATTTGCATGTCACTTGAAAATAAATCATAGTCACAGAAAAAAAAAGTCAAACAAAAACTACCTAAGCCAAATAAAAAAAAATTTGAAATAGGGTAACAGCTAATGCTTTCATGCCTAATTAAGATCTTCAGAGCCACCTTCAGGAGCATAAGGTGGACAAATTCCATATTTAGGGAATGTCACATGATGTTCCTTAATCGATTAGGGCACATTAAGTACAAGATCAGCAACAAAAATAGCAGGAAGCATATCAGTTTACTGCTGGGAGATGTTTCCCATACTATTTAAAGCAGAGGCAAAACATTAGGTGTCTCTTTTTTTTTTTCTTTCTTAAGTGTTGGATTTACTCCAACACTTAAAAAAATTTCTGTAATTGATATGAAGATCTTTTTTAAAAAATCAAATAAAGACCCAGTGCTTTAACTTCCTGGCAGCACTTAGGTGAGCCTAAATCAAGATGTACTTCAATTCCTGTGATTAGAGATGGATCACTGGCTTTGGAAAACAGTTTGTGTACTGATCATGGGATGCAGATGAGTATCAGCTACAGCAACCCCTTTGAATTGTTCCAAAAGTCAAATTATGAGTCTGTAGTTCAGTGGAAATGTAAAAAAAGACTACTAAAAATATTTTTTAAAACCCTAACTACTGGTGTTCTGTTCTGTCCTTTTGATGCCTATTTGATAGGACGGTAGTACTGAAAACATACATATTTCATCTGTATGCAAAGTTTGGTAATGACTTGTCTTAAACATCACTACCAACACAATGGATTAGGTTATTGCACATCAAATACCTTAAAACAAGGTTTGCTTTTGGGGTATATGTGAGGTCGTAAAAAATGTACAAGAAAAACTGGCAAAAAGCCATTCAAGCTTTTAAGAGTAAATATTCTTCAAAGTAGAGCAAGCTATAAAATGTTTAATGGTTATAAAGTCTAGTTGTCTTCTGCAGATAGACAATGCTATCAGCATTTGAACAAAAGCAATCTTGGAAATAACATTGGAAATGTGACTAACAAATTATATCATAAAAATAAAACCTGGAAGTTCTTTCCTGATACAAAATAAATTGTGATGGAAAAAGTAGAAAAAAAAACCAAAAAAACTTCTCAAATCTTTCTCTTTTTTCTTCCTTTTTACCCATTTTAAAAGTCTACAAATAAAGCTGAATTAAACAGAATGTCAAAACCCAGAATAAACACAGGCTTCTTTTTCAGTTATGCTTGAAAATAAAACCAAGCATAGTAGATATGCTTCTACTTATTCATCAGCTACAGTACTATGAAATCATACTACATTTATCAGTTCAGCTATATGTCTAAAAACCTTTAACAAAATAAAAAAGCCTCAGAAGGTCTGTTTTTCACATGTCAAATTTAATATTCCTGTATTCTCAAATCCTGGAAAAATGGGGTGTTATGCAAGACTGTTAAAATCTGCCCAGTATAATGTTTTGATCACATACTTGCATTCAAACGATTTATGAATTACCATATTTTCCTTGCTCCTGTTGCCACTTCCGGCTTCTGCAATTCTCAGATTAACTTCAGTCCTTGCAGTCCGGCAGCTAGAAATTTGCTCATTACTGGAACAGTAACTCTTTCTTTATATACATCCTTATAAATCTGGTTAAAGCACACCTGCACCTTTCAAACATATTAACTCCATTTAATTTCAATTATGTGAGTTTCAGCCTCCGTTTTCTCCTTTCTTCACTGTACCTATGTTCTACTTTGGAATGGTGCCTAACAATGACCTATTGAATCTTTAGCAGCTCTTAAACAGGATTTTTTTTAAATGTCACATTTTGCCAGATGGGTTAGTACTGCCCAGAGTGAATCATCACCATTTACTCTGATATTCACTGTCATCTGACATTTATTACACTCCCAGAATGTAAATTAAGGTACTCACCAGTGGACCCAAAGCACAACCTTTTGCAGTACATGCCTGGACTCTGAAGGAGTGCAGACTCCAAGGAGCAAGCCCATAAGCATAACAACTTAGCTGTGATGAATTTTGCAGCAGAATACCATCCATATACAATCCATAGCTAGTAATAACACCTATAAAACAATGTGAGAGCACTCAGTATCTAAAAAGCTACAGAATTTAGAAGAAAACTAATGCTACACACATCAAGGCAGTAGTAGCAGTAGTAGTAGTATTTCAAACTGTTGACAACTGAAAAGATACTGTTTGGCATGACTGAGCATGTAAAACTCAAAAGAAACACACTCTTCCATCTCTAACTGTTGAAAACCTCACAAGTGGACCAGACATCTTAAAACAAAAATTTCACTATACCAAAGATTACCCCCTTAACAAACTTGTTTCTGAATGGCAGCCAACATCACCTTGGAATGAGGAAATTTGAGGCAATTCTGTCACAGCCTACTCTGCATACAGCTTTTCAAACAAGACACAAAAAACCATCTCACATCTTAACAGCTTTAGACTTAGAAACAAAATCTCCAATATATTTGAAATGTGGAAGGACAACTCAGGGCAGAGCTATATCTAAAATAAATCAGTAACAAGTAATTTTGTCACACAAAACACCTTTTTGATACTCATTCTTTATGATAATTACCTCAGATTTTCATTGTTTTGCTAACAAACTACATACTTCATTATTTTGGAGTAGGAGTGGGGTGGTTGGAAAATCTTACCCACTTTTCTAAATGAAACCACAATATAGTAATGATTACTGTCTCCTTCTCAATATGCTGTAGAAAAATTCCTGAAGTAAACTACTCCTTGCCTATTCAATCTACAGAAAGAAAACATATTTGGAAACTCAAGCATTAGCAAGATCTTCAGATAGAGGAAAGAATGGTCCTTCTTGTATAACAGACTAATACTACCTAAAAAATTGCAAGTGATTGCTTCTCTCATTTATAAGGAATTCTAAAACTTTGTTATTCTAAAGGTGCATGGTAGGATAACAAATCATGTACAGTGTTTTGAATTTAATGAAGTAAAGACTTAATTTTACAGATTTTCTTAGACTTTGGAAATTCAGCTCGCAAAGGAGTACTTTTTCTCAGGGCTATTCCTCCATCTATCTCACTTCTGAATATTACCCCTTTTTAGAAGTTATTTCAATGAGAAATCTTAAGGCAAGTAAACACAAAGTTATAGGATTTATTTGAGGTGATTTTAGTTCAGAGAATGTCTTCTAATCTTTCCATTATAGAAAACAACTTCTATTGTAAAAATATAGCTCAGTTCACCATTCCCTCCCTTAAAACTTAACTTTTGAAACTACATTGAGGAAGATTCAGTTTGAAATTGAAAAAATATTTTCCCCTCTACTAAATGGAGAACTGCTTTGTAAATAAAAGTGTACACACAACTGTTTCAGCTGAGCTTTGAAGAGTTCTACTTCAAAAGATTTATATGCTAAACCAATGCAGACCTGAGTATGGTGAAGTGATTCACACACTCCTCAATTCTTTTCTCTTCTAGAAAAGTGAGAGGCTAAACTCAACTCAGACAGCAGAAATATGTGTAGGAGGAAGTCCTGGAAAATCTCACACTATCAATCTTACCCTATTTGACAGGCTTCCTAAAGCAAAAATCCCTTGTGGTTCTGTGTCTAGCTGCTTGTGAAGCAATAACATAACCGGTTGATATTTCTCCTACATTAAATAAACAATTTTTTTATATATGGGTATATACTTTAAAATATTTTTTTTATCTCAGAGGAAAAATGTGAATGCTGGCATTAAAGATGTGGTTTACAGGGGAAAAATGCCAAACACTGGGATACTCTAAGTACCTACTATACCTGTAGCACTAACCCCTTTAAAGTATCATAGAATAGAATCGTAGAATTACCTGTGTTGGAAGGGACCAATAAGGATCATCCAAGTCCAACCCCTGTCCCTGCACAGGACAACCCCAAAAATCAAACCATGTGCCTGAGAGCATTGTCCAAACATTTCCTGAACTCTGTCAGGTTGGTGCTGTGACCACTTCCCTGGGGAGCCTGTTCCTGTGCCTGACCATCCTCTGGGTGAGGAGCCTTTTCCTGGTATCCAACATAAACCTCCCCTGAGACAGCTTTATGCCATTCCCTTGGGTCCTGTCACTGGTGACCACAGAGCACAGATCAGTGCCTGACAAATCATCATTAATTCCTTTGATACTTGCAGTAACAGCAATAATCATAATGAGGTCATTAGGCATTAATGTTTTAAAGAGTTCCTAAAGCCACAGCACCATGCAGCATCTACACTTGAGGAGCAGCTTGCCACTCAACACTGTGAGCTTTTGTTAGTTCTCCCAGTACTGTCAGAGAACAATCATCTCTAAAAACCTGATCCATTATCTCTTCATTTTACTTCTGCCTTTGCCTTGTAGGTCACTGATGGAGAAAACTTCAGTATGAAAAGAAAGAAAAAAAAGTACATTTCAGAAGAAAAGGGCTAATAGTCCATTTCTGAGATGTGAAGCCATTTTTCTAAATTAGGCAATAATTCCTTTTTACCAGGGATAAATAACTTTGCCCCCCCTATTTCACTAGTATAGGTTTCCAAAGCACCTAGAGAAAAAGTTCAAAGTTGGCCCAAAGTTAACGAACTTCTTGAGACTTGCTAGATATTACTGAAGCTTACCACGCATAAAATGTTTAAGACTATAGGACATTTTTGCGATTTACAAGGCTTCCTGAGCAACGTGTGGTTACCATGAAAAGATGCAGTTTCTTCATAATTACGAAGTCTAGGCAGCTAGGTCAAATCTTGATTTCACTGAAGTCAAAATCTCTATTGTCTATAGTAAAATTATGTTTCACTTCTGAAAAGAAATCCAAGAACGCAAATTACACTTAAACTGAAGAAAGCTATTCCGTCTTTCTTTTCCTTCCTCCTTTCCTCTCTCTGGGTGAGGCCATATAATGTGTCAATGATATTCAAGACACTAAAAAGGTTTTGAATCCAGAGTACTACAAGCACTTTACTCTTAAGGTGCAATCTAGAGGTCAAATCTTAAGCAAACATACTTTTACCTACATCAATTTCACTGACTACAAACACCAGTCATCTCTAATAAGCACAAGGATTTGCAGGAACAAGTACTGGCTTAGTTCACTGAATAATTTTATAAATCAGTTTTTATTATACCTGGTATTTCCCATAAAAATTCCACATGGCCTTGGAAGATACAGCTCAGATTTAGACTTGGTTTTATCTATGACATGAACACAAAGTGAAGTTTTTGAGAATTGACTATCTAAGGAAAATTTTCAATGGAAAATTTTCAAGGATTTTAAAGAAGCAGATTTCAAACTATATAGCAAGATTATAATAGATGTGCTCTGAAGAAGAGGTCATTGTTTTTTAAAGCCACTAGAATAATGAAAGGTCAAAACAGAATGTCTGATGGCACATGATTTCACAAGCCTCGCCATACATTGCCCTCATCTAAATAGTCAATATTGCTTATAGTATCTACCATCTACCTCTGTATGTGAAGAGTGGCAGAATCTGGGCCATGTCCCATCAACCATTTTATCGTTGGATTGAAAATAAGACAAAAGAAGATGTCTCTATTTCAGATATATTCAACATGCCATCTTCCAAAAGCCTGTCTTTCACTTGGTACATAAATGGCATTTCTGAAGCAACTTTCAACAAAGAATTAGGTGTATAATTCCCATTTTTCTACGAAATAATTTTTTTTCCTCAAAATAATGTAAATAGGCCTTAAATTCAACTGTAGCCTCCAAGTTCAATATCCACATCTGGATAACACGAGCCTAGATGTTCCTGTACCCCAAAGCTTGTTTCTCCTCATCGTGCCATCTTTATGAAGAAGCCATGTAGCCTTTAATCTTGTTTGCCACCTTTGGCCTCAAGGGTAACATATTAATTTTCCTTAACATTTTCTAATTCATGGCAAGCAGCTGGACCCTGTATATATCACAAGAGCGTAGCAAAGGCTGTGCTGGCCAAACCCCAGCCAGCCCACGCACGCATTAGAAGCTGATAAGCCTCCTCAGCCCATGGAAATAAACAGCAGCATCTGCCATGCAGTAGCAGACGAAAGGAGGCAGGAGAGAAAGGAATGGCCCGAGAGATCTAAAAAGATGATGACAATCTATGATATGCAAATCTTTGCAATTCTGAGGTTTCCACCTGAAACAAAGCCAAGTTCAGTGTTTTTGAAAACAGCTACTTATGCCTAGCAGCCTGAAACACACCAAGTTTGAACCAATTCAGGTAAAAGCAGGAAACAGTTTCCATGCTTTTGAAAAAAAGAAAATAAACAAAACAGAAAAACCAAGAATGCACCAGTACAGTACTGAAGTAAGAAAATTTTAGGGAAAGTACCTAAGTACCTTCTGCTGGTCTTTCTCAAATTTTAGTCCTCTCAACCATGATATTTTTCAGCCTCTTACACAGTTTTAAAACACTGACACAGAGAGTGATTATAAATGAAGTGGCCATGAGGCAGCCCAAAAGATGTGTTGAGAGTGAGCAAAGCAAAGTCAGTGAACTATGCAAACCTTCCTGATTAAGCACTTGCTCAGTCAAAAGTTTTAGAGCTTATTTGCCATTGGGGTTTTTTTAAATTCTTTTCAAGAAAATGGGGAAAGCATGGAAATAGAAAATTGGAGAATGAGAAAACATGTTATTAGGTAAATCATAGCATCATTTAGGTTGGAAAGGACCTTGAAAATCATTGCGTCCAACTGTTAACCCAGCACTGCCAAATCCACCACTAAACCATGTCCCTAAGTGCCACATCTATGCATCTTCTAAATACCTTCAGGGATGCTGACTCAACCACTTCCCCAGGCAGCCTGTTCCAATGCTTGTGAACCCTTTCCATGAAGAAAATTTTCCTTATACACAGTCTAAACCTCCCTGGCAGAACTTGAGGCCATTTCCTCTTGTCCTATTGCTTGTTACCTGGGAGGAGACCAACTCCCATCTGGCTACACCCTCCTTTCAGGCAGTTGTAGAGAGCAATAAGGTCTCCCCTGAGCCTCCTGGGGAGGCTAAACATCCCCAGATCCCTCAGCTGCTCCTCATCAGACTTGTGCTCCAGACCCTTCCCCAACTCTGTTGCCCTTCTCTGGACTCACTCCAGCACCTCAATGTCTTTCTTTAAGTGAGAGGGCTGGAACTAAACACAGGTTTTGAGGTGTGGTCTCACCAGTGCCCAGTACAGAGGGACAGTCTCTGTCCTGGTCCTGCTGGCCACACCATTGCTGGTACAGGCCAGGATGCCATTGGCCTTCTTGGCCACCTGGGCACACGCTGGCTCATTCAGTTCAGTCACTGTTGACCAGCACCCCCAGATCCTTTTCCACTGGGCTGTTTTCCAGCCACTCTTCCCCCAACCTGTAGCAGTACAGGGGTTGTTGTGACCCGAGTGCAGGACCCAGCACTTGACCTTGTTGAACTGCATAAAATTGACCTTGGCCGATCAATCCAGCCTGTCCAGGTCCCTCTGCAGACCCTTCCTGCCCTCCAGCAGATCAGCACTCCCACCCAATTTGGTAACATCTGCAAACTTGCTGAGGGTGCACCAACACCCTCAGTGGTTTCCTAGCAAGCTGTTTATTGTATTTAAAAGGAGAGCCAAGCTGTACATAGGAAATGCTGTATTAACAAAATACAACACCCAAATTTAGTCATGCATCCCAACTTCCAGTTGTTTCAAAGGAAGCTTGTGGAAATTTATTTACTAAACTCTAGGTCTTTATCCTGTGCTGTTGATAGGCATGTATAAATACATATATATATATATACACACACACGTATATATTTATATTTATTTGATTAGTTAAACCACTCTCTAAACTGTTTGGATTTTTTTCCACAATGCAAGAATAACAGGATCAGGTCCTGAGACAAACTATAAAAAAAATACCTATTTCAATGAAAATTATTCAGACTTTAGTAGTAAGCCACATGCATGACCTTCCTCTCCATTTCCTCCCCTACTATCCCTTACCCTTTCCCTTTCTCCAGCCTCCTTGCCTTTGCCACATATGCTGATGAGATTTTAGAAACAGGGTTAGAGAGTTTCTAAGGGGCTAGGAAGCAAAATCTTCCACAAAGACTTCCATACAAAAAACCATATATAATCAAATACATTATTAAACAGGTGACATATACTTATTTCTTTCTAAATTTAACGTAAGACCTTGCAGAATACAATCACCACTTTTAGGGGAATCATTTCAAATGTCTTTAGTGAAGTTGAACAAGTACAATGTGCTTTATCACAACTGAAAGTGGGAAAAAACTTGCAGGACAAAGTGAAATTAATGTGAAACCACCGGGGGAAATAATTATATATATTGAAATATATCAATATAATGAGCCAATGAAGAAAAACATTTCTGATACATCAAATTTAGTGATTCCTACAAAGCATCCTCTGCAGCGATTTAAACCGCTACATGCATGATAATAAAATCAGAGTGAATTCCAAAGTAAATGATACTGTGCAATCCCACTAGAAAAGTAAAATTTGTCTAAAAGTTTTACTCATGGATATTTCATAACAGAAAACATTTCTGAACAAAAGAAAGTATATTGTTTAATTTTCACAGCTATAGAAATGTACAACTTTATGATGAGTATGCAGAACACAAATCTAATTATTATTACATATCAATTAATGCAAAAGAAATTAATGTTTTATTGGAGGATGAAATTAACATCCTAGACTGATATTCTCCAAGAATGCCTATTCCTCAGCTCAGTTGTCCTGGAAAACACTGAACAATGAGATGCAGTACACAAGAACTATCAAAAGGGAGCACTTTTGAGCCACCGAAACCGCACGACGGGCTGAAAACCACAATCTCCCTGCTGCAGACAATGATACTATCTCAGGTATTTTATGTGCTAAAATGATCATTAAAAATTAAGCACCACATATAAGCTGCCATTTAGAATATTAATTTACCTTTACTAATCATCTTTTTAACTTGAGGCTAAAAGAGTTCACTTACCATTCGGGTACTCAGGCTTAGTCCATGAGATGTTAAAGGAGTCAGATGCGTATGACTGGGCTTTTGGAGCAGGAACCCCTTCTGGTGTACTCTCATCTGTTATAGCCGCGCTAGCTTCGCTTATTGAACACCCACCTCCAGTGCAAGCCTTAAAATATTAATCAGAAGAAATAAACATGTTTCAATGTAGTACCAATAATTTTAGCAATTATTTTTTGCCTAAGTTTCATTATTCTTCCATATCTAAACTTAGTAAGCCTGTGATTTTCAGGTAAGACACTTTTCTTAGCATAGATTTGTTTACCTCTTTTCTTGAATAAAAAGAGGATGTGTAATAACTCATGATACTTAGTTTTTAGGTATACTACGGCTAAACATTCTTCTGCACTTCCCAACAGCACCCAGAGCAGGTGCAATTATAATAGTGAAAAACCACCCTATTATAAACCAGTATGGATTAGTTGTTATGATTATATGTTCATGGAAAATAAAGTAAAGTAATTTGTATTTCAGTTGCCAGAGAACAAAATATTAACCAAGCAATTTTTGTATTTTGCTTGGGATATGAAATAATACAATGTGCAGGGAAAAGTGCGTATCACCCCATATAACAGGCTTTTAAACTTTTACATGCACACAGCTATGTTCCATGTGATGCTTTGCCAATTATTTGCACTAACATCGATGACAAAAAAGAGGAGTTCCTGCACAAGTTTAAAAAATATACAAAAATATATATACTCTGTACTGGATTAAAAGATTTTTGTGTTAGGTTATTGTTTAGTTTTAGGTTTTCTGTTTAATGATAAAATAAAACAAAACGTGAATTCGACAAATATTCACATTTAGACATACACCGAAATAAAACTTACGGGAAAAATGCGTTTTTCTGAGTTGCCCATGTGCTAAAGTGGACAAGTGGATCATCAGCACATAAAGTATAAATAACTTTGCTCTTGAGATCGCCGGGAATAAAATGTTTCTCTCAATCTATTATACATTTTTTTGAAGATTTAGCTTCAATTTCCCATTTCCCATTGTTTTTCAAATCAGACAGCAGTCAAAAATATTTCCTATGCCCTCCAAAAGTGTATACTGACTCCAAGGGTAAAAATAAGTATTGTTTGTAAATGAGAGACTCTTTTATACATAAAGATTGTTTTGATATCACTGGAAATTACATTCCCAATACAACTAAGGAATGACTCCATGTTCAGTCTGAACTACCAAGTAAAGATGAAAGAATGCACCCTCAGTTTTGGGAACATCCAAAAAACGGCATTTACTCTAAACATGGTAATGTTTACAAAAAAAATCCCAAAAACCAAAAAATAGTGTCAGTTTAGATGGATGCTCAGGTAACTCTTAGCATTTTGGTAAGTAATAAATTTAAGAAAATTATACTTCCAGTAGAAGTAGAGTAATCTTTGAATGATTTCACTTCTACTGGCTTCATGAAGAAGCCAAAAAGACCAGTTCTGGAAGGCCTCCTTCTCATTTATTCCTTACTGACTTGCTAATTAATTTCCACCAGGCCTACTTCAGCAGTGGAGGGCATTTTCATTTAAGGGCTTGGTAACAGCAGCCTTTCCATTCATTTATTTCTTGAATTTCATGCAGCTCAAATTTTGTATCTCTGAATTTTGCTGGGACATGAAGTTTCTGGTTCTTCTAATGAAAATCTGTAAAAGAGAGCTCATCTGCATTTTAGGTGGTGGGATTTTAGATCAGTGTATCGAAATGGACTGGACATCTGGCAATCCCATCCAGTGATGCTCAAAGCCATGAAAACCTACACCCAGACTAAGTTCCCATTTTGTCACTCTGAGAAACAGATTTCAGGTAAAATTTGCAAAAATACCAGAGGAACTGGACAGCCAAATGGCAGATAGAAACCACATCAGATAACACCACACAGCAATGTTCCACCCAGGACCTGAGCCAGCTTACTCACACTGCAGCACCCTGAGGAGATACTGTCTTAATAGCTCAATCATAAAAGCACTTCAGTCATACAAATAAGGACACCCTGGCTACTAAAGGCAGACTTTCAGCTTTCCATTTGCTTTCAGACTGGCATGGTTCACACCCACTCAGCTTAGAGCATGAACAGAACAAAAACAAGTTCCTTTGCACTAATCCACGGAGACATGACCTTACGTCTTCTTGGCTGACTTTTGGAAAAAAGCATTAGATTTGCTTACAAAAGCTGTTGTACTCATTTATGAATAAAATTGCTGCATATAAAATGGCAGTAATCAATTCTGAAAATTGGTAACAGCATGCAAAGATAAATATTTTCTTAACTCTATTCAATGTAGCTACATTAACCTGTCATACAAAAGTTAAAGTCTGCAGCCTGTGAGGTGCTGAAAGTTCTGCTGCTGAGGCTCCTGGTTCCTGTGTCCAAGCTGCAATTTTGGTAACTCAATTTCCCACATAAACCGAAACCAGTTTTTGAATGGCTACAAACGAAAATTAATAGTAGCTGTGAAACAAGGAAAATAAAAAGGTTCTAGCTGATAGAAATATTTCATTCTCACAAAAAAAAAGGAATAATTTAATTATCCACTGTTGACAGTTGTTTGGGCTATTTCTATGCTAAAAGTTTTATTGAAATTCAGTTAAATTACATATGAAACATTAAATATTTCATTTTTTTCCAGGTATGTATGCTTGATTTGAATTTTTTGTGGATTTGGTTTTTGTTGGGTATTTTTATGCTTGGGTTTTTTCATAAAGCATACAAGTAACATTTGGCCATGTTTAATCTTCATAACTTGTAAATCTGTAATAATACATTCTTCTCAAACCGGTCTAATAAGTTCTACGTGCAATGGATCCAAAAGTTTTAAGAAAGCTATCACACCTCAAAGATACTGAGCTTTTCATGCACTTTCAGACTCATAATTTTCAAAGCTGCAAGGACACTTAGATCTTCTAACCCACCTATCACAGACCACTGCATTTTATCCAGGTAAATCTGTTTATCTGTCACTAGAAGAAATTCTCTTTTCCTACTTTCAGATTAAATGCAAATATTAAGGGGGGATAAAAAAAATTACAAAGAAATGAGAAATAAAATATAAAGAGCAAAAGGTGCTTAAAAATTTATTCGGTAACTTCTAGGAAATCTGTGTACACTGATGAAGCAAAACCAACATCCACACAACACTTCCTCCCACATTCCAAGGCAGAGCCACCAAAAGAACCAGTCTCAGTTGCTCTCCAGACTGTAGCTGTTAATTCTTCCCTGATCCTCTCTCCTTGTGCCCCCATGCACAGGAGCAGGGCAGGAGCAGAAAAGAGCTGTGGCACAGTGAAGGACAGCACAAATTCTTTTGTAAAGAATAAATAAAAAATAAAGACATAAAATGCATGTTGACGTATTGTCTTAGTTTTGGACATGGTGCAATTATTTATGCTATGCAATTTACTATGCTGAAATATCTAGGCACAAATGAATTAATTTCAACACGAATCTAAGCTTTAATTAGACTGAATATCCTTGTTTTTTTCAGGTTCAAGTCAGATCCTTATCATTACCTGAAGGTAGTTTATTTTTTGTGGTATAATATTTAGAACATTCAAGAGCATGTTAAGAAAAAATGAATGCATACCCAGTCTACATAAATGTAAATTTATTCATAATCAAGAGCAGAATATTTTTCTATGGCATTTATCAAAGCAAATATCCTTATATAGGTATTGTTATAAAACGAACAGTGTGCTTAAAACAAGGGACAATCCCCTGCTTTTATTCACATATTTTTAGGTTTGTCAGCGAGCTGAAGCTGTTCTATTTCATCACAAAATAAAACCAATGATAAAGAATGGAAATTAAAACATTGATGTCTTTTAAAATGTTTTGAATACACAAACTGCTACTTTACACTGAACACTTCCTCTCTGCTATTTCCTTTCTCATACAGATTTTAAGATGAAAGAACAAATTGCCATGGTACAAAATATGAAAGGTTAACACTTTTAAATACATTCAATATTTTCTTGTAAGTTGGGTCCAAGGAGACATTTTTAAAGCATGTCATATATTTCTGCTCAATTCTTTATTAGTTATCCAACTTATCCTTGAAGAAAACATGTATTTATATTACATACACATTTTTGTGAGTCTGTTTTGAAACGATAAAACCTACTTTTGTTCAGGGCGCCTCATCCACCTTAGCTTCAGAAAGAAGAGGTTAAACAAAGTGGACACAGGTACCATTAAATATTAAGATGCTAACAAAGTCAGAATCATTTTCACCATTTTACACCTCTACTACACATCTTTAAAACTTACAGCTAGTTTTATGAGGTATTCAGTACCCGGGAAAAGCTGCAGAATAGTAAAATCCAGAAAAAGTTCTGTGCTGTTATAGATTACATTCCACTTTGTAAAATTCTGCTCATTGGTAGCCATATAAATTATATAGCGATCTAGGATTCCATTTACTTCTACTGGTTCTTTCCATCTGCAAATAAAAGCAAAATATGATTAAGACCAGACCAAATAAAGATTCAGACCACGCTGAAAAATGTCAGGCTTTCTTTAGGGGACTTCATGGGGTTTATTTTGAGAATTTAAAAATGCAGTTGTGCAATCATAAAAATAAACCTAAGCTACACCTCTAATGCAGTATTTGGACTCAATAGATAAATGATTACACACAAAGTAGGGGCTACGAAAGGGGCATATCACCAGAACATTTCCTGCACTGAAGTTTGCAGAGGCTCTGCCCATATGTAGGTTATACTGATTGCGTAAAGGCAAAATGGAAATTAAGTTGGCAAGTGATAATCAGAAGGTTCACAGAACCACTAAACTAATCACTTCTATGCATTTAATCATAATAAATTTAATTTTATGTCACAAACCCTTCCCCTGATTGAACTCACTGGAATTCTTGAATAAACTGATGCACTACTGTGTTGTCAGAAAAGAAGAAATCCTTACTTACTGTACATATATCGTTCTAGAATCCAAAACCGTCAGGACTGGGGCATCTACGTGAGATGGTGGCAGCTGTGCTGTAAACAAGGTGACCTGGGAACTGTTTGTACAGCCAGCAAGTGTGCACGCAGTGAGCAGGAACTGGTGCGGCGTGAAAACTGCCAAATCTAGGGCAAAAAAGGAAGCGGAATTTACTTGGTATATCCATTTTACCTTGTTTTTCTGTAGCTTTCAGACACTAGTGAGTTCAGACAATCAAGAGGAAGGGGGACCTGTATCTCTTAAATGTTTCAGGTTCGCCCCAGAGGAATGAATATATACTGGTTCTTTAATAGTAGATAACTACAAATTGTGACAACTCATAGATCTGTGGGGTGTGCTTTGGCTGAGATAACTCCACTGTACTCCATTTACACCAGAATGGACACCAACCAACCAACAAAAAAAAAAAGAAAAAGAAGTTAGCTTTTTAGGTGCTACATACTATACCAATTTGCTACAGTGGCAAATGAACACCTTTGAGATGATTAAATCAAATCAAATTAAATTAATGGAAAAACTAGTACAGGTTCATTAACACAGCTGGATTGTATATTTTTTTTAAATGTTCTGTATGAAACATGAATGTCAAGCATCGATACATACAATTCACTCCATGCAGATTTCACTACAAGCATGAACACAAAGGAAGCTCATTGTTATCACCACTCCTACTGATTCTTTAGCTCTTTGCCTGTTTGTCTTCAGGGGCACAAACACCAAACTATCGTAAAATATATTTCAGTAAAGACAACCCATCTAATGCTATAGCAAAACTGTTCAATGGTTATTAATTATGAAGCTACCTTGAGTCTCAATTACTGCAGAAAATGGTGAATAAAATGTAGCATTTTTTCTGAATAAATATTCTAAAAGATCATATATTCTTCCCTATATTAATAAAGGAATGTTTGATAGAAAAATTGTAGCATGAAAGTAATGCAGACATAATTTTCTAATATTTTCCTTTTTCTTTCTTCATTAAAATACAAATCAGACTTTAACAAGCAAATATTTTAAGAAGGAATTTACAGTTGAGGTTTTGGCAACAGCATAAGGTAAAATGTTTGTTCAATAGACACACATTTTCCGTATGCCAGAAAAGTTCTGTGTTTTCGTAAGACATAACAACTAGTAGTGTTTTCAGAGCCCAATAGTATCAAACTATACAAAAATATTTGTGAGCACAAATTAAAAAATTGCAGTTGGATGACAAAGACATCACCAAAGCAGAGGTGTTGTAGACCCAACTTCTCTCTCATTAGTTTTCCCTTTATATAATACCTCCAGTCCCTGCAGGAATGGAATTTCTTCTCATTTGCTCCACTCTGTGTAAGGAGAGAATGAACTTGTGCATTTATATTGAAAACACCATATCACTCAGTGGTATTCTTCTATGGAGCACATGGCAAAGTGTGAGTTAAAAAAAAACGCTGCAGCTAAAAAAAAAATCATCAAGTGAATGCCTGTAACAGTGACATGTTTAATCAACATAATGGGACTGATTCTACCAGGGTTAAGCAGTGCTTAAGTCAGTGAGAGGGGGAAAGCACACTCCAGAGCAGGTGCTCAAGCTGGCTCAGCAAGCAGGGAAACTCCACATACTGCACTGGCTGTATTGCCTTCATTAGCGTTCACCTCCCTGGGTCCCTCAGCCTCTGCAGCTGCCATAAAAGAAGCCAGAAGAAGTGCAGATGGAGCTGAAAGTCTGTGACACAAGTATTAGATATTCCATGTTGTGCGTGGGCAAGCAAGTGACCAGAAGGATTTTACTTTCAGCAATCCTAAAATGAACAGATGAAAGAATTCATGGAACCCGTGTAATTCACAAGCTCATAGGTACTGAATGTACATTCTTCTCCCAAAGTTGAAACTGTATGGTAGGGCTTCACTTAGAAGAGTGAATGCAACCCAAGGGAAGAGAAAAGAACAAGTTGATTTCTCCATTTCCACTTGTTTATGGTGGATCACTCTTTTCCTTGTCAGTGAGGGGTGTTTTTCTCTCTTTTAAGGAAAACTCCACATCTGGAATTACTATTTTTCAAAAAAGTAGCTTGTACTGAAACCCTGATTTGATGCAGACTGTAGCTGATGACACTACCGGCAGGTTTAAGTTTCTGGAAATACCTTGTGTAATTTGAAGAGGGAAGAACTTCCTCAAAGATTAAGTGAATGGAAGTTGGAAAAAATGTTTTATTTCCCTGTCTGAAAAAAACAATTGACTATAAGTTACCTTCTGTGTCTCAGTACCAAGAATGGAAAAAGCAAAAAGACAAGACTGGGAAACATGTGAAGTTTTAAAAGAATAAGAATAGCAAGGAATGGAAACACAGCACATATGAGCACAGAGATCATTTGAGATCAGCTGATAAACATACCGAAAGGGGAGGGAAGGATAGGAGAGTTTAAAAAATAGTTGAAACATAAAATATGTTAAAAAAGCAACATGTCACCAGAATCAAAGAAAATCTTTATTCCTCATCTTGATTTACTAACACCAAAGTATTTTGAGTACTAAATGGAAAGTTTCAATGGAATCTCAAAGATTTAGACGGGATAAAGGCTAAACAGAAAAATTACATTTGCGTAAGCAGGAGAAGAAAACAAAGAAATTCAAGGCTTAGCAATGTCATTCAAGGTAGGAGCTTTGCCATCATTAAAATCTCTCCATAGACTTCAAGGTTTGGATGAGCCAGCAAATATAGGGCAGGCAGTATTTCTAAAAGGTTAGAAGCAGAGACTGACAAACTGAACAATATAAATCATACTACATCACAATCAATACAATATTCATCACAATCTAATTTGGCAGATATTTTCCTGTTTCAAGTTCAAAGTGTTTCATAACGGATCACTGGATTCAAACAGCTACAGACACAAACATGAATTTGAAAGAGGGAGGAGGTTCTTAAAACTACAAAGCCACTGTTTGTCAAGGTCCTCTAGCAACAATGCCTTGCTTTCCATTTGCTTGATTGCATGATTTGCATAAGATCAAATGTAGGCAATTGTGGACATGAAAAACAGATCGCTCTCAAATACATTGGAAACGGATCCACAAGCATTATGTGAAAACATGCTACAAGAAAGTGCACCCCAATGCATGGAAAACTCAGTGATTAATGTCATACAAACTATAATTTACAATATAGGGTGTGAATTATATGTTATTTTACAATTGATTTCATGTTGTTGCTGGAAGAATTTCATTGATCTCAATTTAGAAGACGCACCCAGTAAGGACACAATCACTACTTTTAAAACTACAGCAAAGCCTGAATTTTTTTTCTTACAAATTTGTTTGATCAGATGATACTCCAATCTGTTCCAGAATTCCAGTTCCCTGAGTTAATTTAAAGATCAAATATTTCAATATTTCAATAACTACTCACTGAAACCACTTATTTCTTATCAATATAAAGCTAAACCTAGAAATTATAGAAGTTCACCGATGGAAAAAAACCCCCTAAATTCAGGATTTGGTCTTGTTCTCATTTCTAGACTCAGAAGAGCAAAAAGTACAAAATGACAAAGAAAAAGGTCCTTTTTTGAGGGGATAAGATTCCCTCAAGTCATCCTCTTAAAGTAGGAGGTAGACAGAAAAATAATTCTGCATTTTTCATGCCAAAAACAGAACAAAGGAAGAAAACTAAAATAAAATCCCACATCTCTGTTTTAAACCCATTACTTATTTTCCCCAAAGAAAAAGGAGGAGCAGAGGGAGAGGAAGGATCAACTTGCCTTTTTATCTCTTTGACCTCAAAGGCAACATAAACAAACAAAATTATTTTCTAACTCATGCCTCAGGAAGATAACTGTGAGCTATAGTGACTGTCATTAAAATGGATATTTGCATACCAATACATTTATTACATTTGTGGGGTGTGTGGAACTTCCCACACTAACCAACTATAGTGGTTGGTATCCCTCCAGTTTCTAATGACCACCTGCATAAGTCCTGAGAGCACAATCAATGCACGAGACAGAAAGAATAAAGAATGACCCTGCCTGCATAGTCAATAAGAACACTCACTTTGCTTTGATCAGATTTAGCAGGTAGTCATTGAAAGATAATATGCAAACACTACAGTGCCACTTTTAGCATGGAATTTGAGAGATGTTACTAAAATAGAGTACAAAAACATAATTAGTACAGTCCAAAAAAAATCCAACCAAAATTAGAGATTTAACAAAACATGAGCTTTACCATTTAGTTGTCAGAATACATCCCCTTTCAAAAATAACACAGTAGTAATAGCTACAATATTTTAATTTATCTGTAACACTCGTATTTTATATTCAGACTTACTGCAAGAGAGCCACATACCCTTCTTATTCCCCTCTTCCACCTTATTTCCACTCAGTCTGGTTTCAGGCAGCTACTGTAAGGACCAGAAATGGCAACGTCCTGTCTTGGTGTGCACTCACGTGACTTGGGCAAGGAACCCCACCCAGTTTCTCTCAGGAAAATAATTGAGACAATAGCTATCCCATTGCTATAGTCAAAGGAAAATGATACAGCAACATTGTAGCAAGGGATTGTTAGCAGCACAACAACAAAAACCTGCTGAGAGAGTACAAAAATGAAAAACTTCCAAAGAATTCCAATCACCACATAGTTTATGTAGGTACACTGTACTAACACTTCAGCTCATTACTTACATCCTTACTCTGTTCTATCATCTTTTTTCTCACAATCTGTTATATTAACTCATAACAACTTAATATTTAATTAGAAGATAAACTCCTTGGGACGATAAATCTGCATCACCAAATATAACCATGTCCCCTTCTGATTTCTATGCACCAACAAAAAATCCCAAACATCTAAATCATACGCTAAGTGTCAAGATCACGTTATCAGACTTGCTCCGTCAGACACCATTAGCAGTTCTCTGCCTTCCACCATTTCCTGAAAGCAAGCAACACCTAATATTTAACTTTTACAGTACAGTAAATCCCGCTTGCTTTATTTATAAAGCACCAATCACATAATTATATTGACTCTCAAAGAGCCATCACTAATGTACAACTTACTCTGGAAGGGTAATATACTAATGCTGCATCATTTCATAGATTTGCAAACCCCACACCATACTCATCACTTCCTTGAAAATATTTCAGAAAAAACACGGTATCACAAATGACACCCCTTAGGTACTTCAGGCAACTCAATCAAGATGAAGAAAGTGCTCATGCACCTAATTGCATAAATTAGCAATGGATGGCCTTTCACATGTGCAACTGGCCCTTTAATTGAGGAAAACAGCTGGCTTCCAAGATAGTAGCAAATTCTATGATATTAATTAATAACAAAGAATGCTTATGTGATTCTGTAATGTTGTAGAGTGACAAAATTTAAAGAATTTTGTGAAGCCATTAAAAACAAGTGCAAGTAATAAAGAGAAACAAATAAACCCAGGATCACAAATAACTATTTTCAGGAAGCACCATAAGCTGTTGTTATGCTCTAAGAACAACAGCAAAGATTTTGACATAATGGCACATGGACAAAATAACTTGGCTTCCAGCTGGCCAACAAATGCTGATGTGTTTTAGAAACTATTTGTTCAGCAGTAAACACCTCTGGTTTTCCAAGTTACTTAAAAAGGAAAAAACTTCTTTACTGTGAGGGTGGCGGGACACTGGAACACATTGCCCAGAGAAGTTGTGGATACCCCAACCCTGAAATGCTCAAGGCTAGGCTGGACAGAGCTCTGAGCAACCCAGCCTAGTGAAAGGTGACCCTGACCACAGAAGGTCCCTTCCAACCCAGGCCATTCTATGATTCTATGAAATCTTCATTCCTTTTGAGACTTCTACACCTCAGAAGAATTCAGGGAACTTTCAGGTCCCATCTTAGGAAATAAAGAACACAGCACAAAAACATTTAACATATGGAAGCATGAAAACATAACAGTTATGTATTGGATTGTGTAAGTTATATTCAAGAAGAAAACCCCTTTGGCACAAATGTGAAAGAAAAGGATCTTCCATCACTTCAGTTTGCAATGATTTAAATGAATTAGTAAAGATTTTACATGCCTGAAAATGGTTCCACTGTTGGAAAAGAGACAGCTCCAAAGTACATTAAGGCTTTTGAAGATAATTATGTTTTAACAGCAAAGATTATCAAGTTTGTTTGCCTTCACATTTAGTAACAACATCTCTTGGTTACGCTCTTACCCCCTTAATTGTTGCATAGAAAAACTTTCTGCCATTTATTTTCCCAAAGTCTTGTACTTCTTTGAGCCAAAACTCATCCCTCAAAAGTTAGGTTTCATCCCGACCAGTTCATGGAGCCACATAAACCATTCCTGATTAATGTGTTTCATTGTTCCTTTTTATTTTAGTAAAACCATTTTAGTTTTAACCTTCCTTAGGTAGGTACACATTTTTTATTTACACATTATTCCTATGCCTATTATTCCTATCTCATTGTAAAGGCTGGAAAGCAAGGATTCCAGTCTTTTATTTTAAAGCCACATCCCTGAGACAGCTACTACGGGAACATTTTCCAGGCTGTTCTTACTCTCCAGTTAGGACACACTGGTTTGAAATCCCAAAGGTGCTCAGCTGAAGAAAACCCAAATCATGGGGAGTGCCCCACACGACATGGTTTAGAAAAAGCAGAAGGGACACACCAGAGAACAGCTAAACTTCTCTTCAGACTTTAGCACCAACTAATGCACCTCATTGCTTGTGTGACTCTAAAGACGTGTCATGTCACTGACAACAGAAGAATCACGGTGCTCCTTGGAACCCTCCTTCCCATAACACCCCTGACACATTCTCCTCTGACCCACCAGAATTAGTCACCATCAGAAAAATACAGAGGCATTTTGGGAGGTTTTTCAAAAGCTTCTCTTGCTGCCAAAATGACAGAGCCAGTCAGTCAGTACAAACACTCAGCATCAAATGAACCTAACAAACTTCCAGGTTACATCTTTGCTTACTAGAATTAAAACCATTCACTGTCTCCCTAGTTTACTTCAATTATAAAAGCTGGACAAATAAAGTGAGTTTGAAGGTCAGGGGGGAAGAAAGCAGAAAGAAGACAAAGCACATTAGTTTTTACCAGGCACATGAAGAGAAGTAATTGTGGTCAATAACACCATCTTAGTTTTATGTCCCTCTTTGTCACTTCTTTACACATCATATGAAATGAAGATTTTAAGATTTAAATGAAAATTTCCATTCATGAATGCTTCCAATCCAGTCACTGTATTTCTTATTTCAGCTTAAATAGAGGTGAGTTGTTAGTATACATCATAAGAACCATAATGTTTCAGTCAATGTTGAGCCCAAAACATGAAAAAGGGAAAAAGAGCGGTTTGACCATTTTACCTCTGTATTAATTCAGCTTTATATTCACAACTGGAAAATGTATTTGCACCAGGCAAATATATTGCAAATTTGAGTCTCAGATACCTGCTTCTATAAAAATGGAACTACTCTGGATTCCCATTAGCATGACCAAGAACCCTTTGGCTCACAAGCGGAAGTAAATCCTGTATTCCCAAGTAATTCCAATCTTGCGGCAGTGGGAGAAACAAAATTCAGACCTATCTAAAATTTGGTGCTGAGGTAATTGTATCAAGAGAAGTGCCAGGCTGCCACTTTTACAACCCACAGAAGAACACACAGGAACGTGCTGCTGTGGCAAGTAAGAGGTGGTTATACATGAATATACGGTAAGCAACAGCAACTATTACTATCCATTTTATATAAATCAACAGTGCAGTCTCATCTGGAGCAGCATATATTACAGAGTGCAGAAATAAAGTCTGTCTGGATAATAGTAGTGAGAGAGCACAGACTTACAAACACTTTCTTAGGAAGAAAGGCTACAAAAACAACCTCAGAGAAGGAAACAAAGGAGACACACCGTACAGGGGTATAAGACAGTAAGTGCTACATAGAAAAGCAATTAGGATGCTCTGTTCCCATGAATTCCCATTCAATAATAGAGGGGGAGGGGGGAGGAAGGGAGGGAGAAAGGACAAGCAATAAATTCAGAAAGCGGAATTTTCAGAGAAACTCACCCCACCTAAAATCATGCAACATCTACTAATGCTGAGAAGACGATTCAGGTTTATCTTCATAAATCAAACTTGGGGGAGAAACATTAAGTATCAATATATTGTTTTTAAAATTATTTATGTAAGCATCACTATAATTCGCAAATCTGTCCAACAGACCTGCAAGATTTCTATACTTCTCTTTGTATCTGAGACAATCTAGAACTCTTTAACACTGTATTTAATTTTATTTAAGTTTTTCCGCCAAGCAAAGAAAAAGAGGGATGGGATCAAAGAAATTAATTTCCAAAAGAAATATTTTGACAAAAATTATACAATTTTACTTGTAGATTTTTCTTGCTAGGATTTAAAATGGATACTAAATTACAAAATACCATTTTAATGCCAAAACAATTGTCTTAATCAACAAAAGAAAATTCATCAAACAAGCAGAAGCTTCAGAGAGAACACTCAACACTAGAAAATGGAACCTAAACAAGAAAACAAGAGCTCTTTGAACTGCCATCAACTACAAGTTGATTAAATTAGTGATTTATAGATTGAGAGTTTTATTTAGCAATATCTGCATTTTACATCCATGGTGAGTAAATTTTTTCACCATTTTGTATAGTCCCAGGCATGTGAGATGATTAGAGAACAACTCTCACCATCCAGGCAAGCCATCATGAGATTTAAGAGTTTCTGCAGAAGAGATACTATCACCTTCCTAGGATCAGAACAGCTCTGTATACCTAAATTATAGTCAGAGGATAAAGGAGTTTGCCGAAACATTAGTGTAGTGCTGGAACAAGCATAGTGGGAGGACTCAGCTTCTGAGCACTATTCCTAAACAAGACAATTTATAGCAAGTTAAATCTGTTGCAAGACTACAAAAGCTGAGCTAGTTTTCTGCTGACCACAAAATAAGCAGCATAGTAAAATATACTATATTTCTATCTGCTCTTCTCTCTCCTTACTAGAACAAGCAGCCCAAGCTGTGGAGTCATTAATATGGTCAACGTGTGGTTGGGGACAATTATCTGGATTCTTTTTTGTTTTGTTTTGGGGTTTTCTTTTGTTTTGTTTCATTTCATTTCATATTTACTTCCAAAACACACACACATACACAGAAACAAAGGCATAAAAATGAAAAGCCCAAAGTTTTTTTAACTTGACATGTTGCACTACCCAGTTATGGCATGTAGTGTCAGTAATGTCATCAGATAACATAACTGCCACAATCTGATGTGATGCATTAAACTGGGATTACCAGAATAAATCATGTTTGTGGGTGCACAGATCACAGGTGGTGCAGTCAGCTGCTCTGTATTATGGCATATCTATAGGATGTGAAGATTAGGATATAATGTCCAGAGGCTTGTTCTCATTTGTGAAGTGCTTTGCAACCATAAGTCAATAGTAAGGAGCCACAAAACAGTTATAATGGCATAAACCATCATCAGGGAAAAATACAAATCGATCAGTGCCAGCGATATAAAAGGAAGAGCTTGCATCTGTCCCCAGTCTCATAAATTCAGTGGTTGTTGCAGGCTTTTCCTCTGTCCCACATGTACTTTATTAACAACAGTAACTATCATAAATAATAATAATGCAGAGTAGTTTATTACCAGATGAATGCTCTTCTTATTATCTGTTGATCCTATACCTTATTTCTTACATCATGTCTGTGTTCCTCCTGTAAATGGGAGGGAAGAGCTAGCTAAATTTATTGTTTGAAGTTTATGCCCTTTAATTGGCAAAAGAGTGTTAAGCCCAGAAAGTTGTCTATGTAGGCTCCTTGAAATATCTGCATACCTTAACCAGCATGTTAAGCCTCTACAAAGGAGGCACAGAATTTACATTCTACTGCGTGCTATAAATAAGTAATAAGAACAGATTAGAATTATGCATTTACGCCTACTAGTGAGAGTGAGATGCATAATTCACAAGTGGCAAACCTTAAGAGGCTTTCATATTTCGCCCCACCCCTCTCCCTGCTCCAGTCTTGTCTGTGTAGAACACAGTACATTGTTCAGTCCTGCTGTTTCAAAATTTAAAATTTTTTTCAAGATAGGTTGTTTAGGTTTTGTAATCACTTCTTTCTTGCAGCAGAGCAACTGACACTATGTTAGTAGTCATTGCTGGGTATGTGCCTGCATTATGTTACATTATTGGTATCATCTTTATGAATTTTCTTATGAAACTCAGGGACACAACTAAGAGAACGCAGGACTTGCAACTGAAACTTCCCTATGCTTCCCCAGTGCAGAAAGGACATACATCTTTTGGAGCAGGTCCAAAGCAGGGCCACCAAGCTGATTAGTGAGTTGGAGCACCTCTTCTATGAGGAAAGGCTGAGAGAACTGAGATTGTTCAGTCTGAAAAGAGAGGGCTTCGGAGTGACCTAATTGCAGCCTTCTGGTACCTGAAGGGAGCCTGCAAGAAAGACAGAGAGCAGGTAGTGACAAGGGGGGGAATGGATTGAAACTGAAAGTGAGTAGGTTTAGATTAGATTTTTAGGAGAAAGTTCTTTACTGTGAGGGTGGCGAGGCACTGGAACAGGTTGCCCAGAAAAGCTGTGGATGCCCCATCCCTGGGAGTGTACAAAGCCAGGTTGAATGGGGCTCTCAGCATCCTGGTCTAGTGGAAGGTGTCCCTGCCCATGGCAGAGGGGTTGGAACCACATGATCTTTAAGGTCCCTTCCCACTCAGGCCATTCTGTGATTCACAGTTAACATTACATACTGCTCCTCTAGTTGGATCTCCTGGAGGAATAGACTGATCTCTATGTCCATTCACACCCTCAGCTTCTCTGCTGATGCCTAAAAATAGCTGTTGTGACCACCATTTTTATGACAGCACATGAAGGCCACAGATTTTGCCAAAACTGTGGCTTTTCCCCACAACATTTCTACCTCCAAAAACTCTCTTACCTGCTGATAAGGTGTAGAAACAAGGATCCATTTCAGTCTAGCTGCTTTACTGTTTTGTGGTTCTCTGGCTGTTTTTGGTTCTCTGGCTGGGGCACTACAATGTTGATTCATGTACATCCCAAAGAAGCATGACTAGAGACAAGCTCTTTGGTGAAGAAGTTACCTTGTAATTTCTCTCAGCTCTTTTGAACTTAGTCTATTTATCTTCCTGGATTTTCCTTTGTCCTGCATCCAAATATTTTAAATTATTTTCTAGCTCTAATTATCATTTTTTTATTTCGCCTCAATCTCTGCCACACAACTTTTTATATTTAAGCCAAGACTTGTACCTCTTTTTTATGGTAACATTTCTTATTTATTAATCTTCTTATCTATTCAGTGTATCTCACTTGATTTTTAGTTTTACTTGACAAGCTTTCTCTCCTCTTTTTCTCTGCCTGTAAACATAGGAGAAAGATTTAAATTGTGCATGTATTTTAATTCCCAGTACAATTTAACAGCTTAAAAATTGTTATGTGACATTGCAATGTTGATATTAAATCCCAAGAGTCATATCTCAAAACATCCAAAACACATTAGTTGAAATGTTTAATCTAACTTATCCTTGAGCTGATGAAAAGGCTAGCATGCCAGCTCTCAGAATATTTAAAAATTCTTGTCAATTGGATTCAATTTTTGTTCCTTGATCAGAATAAAAATTACTAACACTATTAAAATTAAGTGATCATAAATACGTCCAAAGTTGAAGTTAATATGAAATTCAGCTTTCAAAAGGAAGCTATCAACATACTGCATCAACATGGGCTACTTTCCATTATTGATAATTTCCTTAACTTTCAGCATTTCTCCTAGAATAGACTGAAAATGTCACTTATGCATCCTTTCTGTGAACTCACCCTGTCTAGCCAATGATCCTGGATAGGTGAGCAATGAGGACCCAGAATCTCCTAATAATCCAGATTCTTTGGTCACCTCTGAGCAACCTTATGTAGCCATACACATACCCAGACGTACAAAAAAAAGAAATCCAGATATGCAGACTGTAAATGTGACTTAAATGCACCTCTGAAATCGAGGAACCTGGTATGTCCAAAGCAGCCAACACAGAAGTAACAACGTTTATCATCCACCTTTCTATTAATTTTAAGATCTGAAGTCTAAGCCTTACTTAAAGCACACTAATCTGATGTTGTTCTTACATGTTTAGCTTGATGTTCACTGGAATATTTTTTCCCACTAGTTCATTTCCTGGTAACCCATCACTTTAATGTGTCGCTCTATTTATACAATAAAAAACAAGGAAATGGAAGAAAGAAAAAAAGAGGGAAATCCCCAGCACCTTTCAGAGTGCAACCACAATTTACGTAAAATGCTTCAATCAGAAATAAATTGTCATAAAAAGATATTTTCCATAGAAGACTAGTGAAAAGCATGATGGAGTTCAGTAGTGACTAAAACTGGCTATTAAACTTTATGCAAACAATTTAACCAATCAGTGTAGAAGCCTAAGTTAGATTTCTGGCAGTGATAACAGGAGAGGAAGTATCCTAGAATGCCTCCCATGCTTTCAGGGACAAGATCCATTCCTTTCATATCTTTCCACATAACATAAGAGGATAGTGAAATAGATTTTGAAAATATATGAATACTCCAATCATAAAAACCACCAAATATTTATGAAATAAAACTTACATCCAACTATTTTATGACCTGACAAAACACAGTCTTGTATTTTTCACACACAAGACAAGACTTGTGAAAGATGGAAAATACTCAGAAAAGTCTGAACTTACATTAATTGAAGTATTTTAGAAACGGAAGTTCTAAGAAAGTTTCTCAGACTTATTGAAATTGCAAGTCTGAAACATATGCACAAAGCAAAAGATTCCCCTTTCCATAAATTTTTCTCATTATAGCTTTCTGGTTTTTTTCAATAAATAAAATGCTGAAAATATTTCAGTAATGGTAAATGACTCAACATCCCCAAGGTCATGGCTTTAGTAAAACCAAGGGAAACAGGAAACCCAGTGGGGAATCATCTAGAAGTTCTGCTGTGGTGTCACCTGCCTATACATTGTCATCATTTATCAATATTCCACTGCTGTTAAAGGAATGTTGGATACACCAGGTACAGAGAGAAGGCTCTGTGCCTAGCACTAGCCAAAGAGGAACACATGTACTGCTCTATCAAATTATCACAGCTGATAAACCAACACACTTTGTAATGCAGCAGCATGGAATAAAATAACTATTTCAAATTAAATACACATCAACTGTTTAGCAGTTCAGGAGACCAAATGTTCCTAAATTAATAAGGAGAACAATGAGTGTGCTTTTCAGGGCATAAGGAAAAGCTCAGAGAGAAGTTTCATTATGCAGCTAGAAATATTAAGAAGGCTGCCCCACTCTATCCAAGCCTATTAAGCCATGGCTAAGTGAGGTGTGTCCTTATGAAGGGATACCTAGAGATTCAAACAGAAGCAGCAGGTTTGGCCTTAGCCCATCTGTGCAAGAGGCATCATATCTTCATTTACTTTAGTCCAGCACTACTTGAAACTAAGCATAAATCATTTACCAAGTATCTCAGAATGATCCTGGCAAAACAAAAAAAAATTATCTAGAAAGTAGAGATGTTTTTCTTGATCTATAAATACATTATTTATAATTTCAACATAAAACCCTGCACAGTTTCTGATGTTTTCTAAAGCACTTAATGAAAGTGTGACTGGATGAAATCTTGTTTGAAACAATAAGCTTACGTGCCCATTTTATCAGAAAAATTAAAACCTGAATGGAAGCCACCATTTTGCCTCACCAGTTTCAGGCAAACCCCAGTTACCAGGCATACTGCTGAAAATAAAACCCCACAAAAAGCACTTCAGGATATGAGCACAACATGGCCAAGAAAGCATATCCTAGTTCTTGTTAATCTTAAGAGCTCTCATAACGCTTAGCAACAAACAGCGGTCACCATGAGACAACAGCTCACAAAGACAAACTATGACACTTGATGTGAAGCTCTCACTGGTGAAAGACAAACTACAGAGAAACAGATTAGACTCTTCAGAAAAATCCAACAGCAAAGCAGACAAGATTTGGCCAGTTCACCCAAGAGAGGTTCACACACAACATTACAACAACCTGATCTCAGAAAGTAGCAAAGTAAGAATTTGCTATCTAACTGCAAAGAGGATATCTTGGAGAAGACCTAGAAATCCACACACCAGTGCAGAACAAGGCAATTATATATGGACGTAAGAAGCAAGCTCTGCTGATGGATAAAAAAAGAAGAAAAAAGGCTGTAAATTCACATTTCACAAATTGAACTCAATGAACTCTTGATTTAAATGTGTCCTTTTCAGTAGACACTGTCTTCTGAAGAAATCTCAGCATCTTTAAATCTGCTTACCAATCTAGATATTAAAGGGGAAAATACAGAACAAAAAGCTTACATATGTCTAATTCTGACAAATATTTGTGAAGTAATATCACAGGACAAAGTAATCTGGGAGTTTTACATTTTTTAGGGGCTTTATTTCTTATCATGGAATTTAGACAAGCCATGAAATCAACGCTTTTCTTCTCTTTGTTTAGAAAACAGAGCCCATAGCCAAAATAATTCTTATGTGTCAGAAGGGAAAGGATAGAAAAAATACTCTCCCTGTTCTACAGCTATTAGCTCTGGAGAAGCTATTTTGCTCCAGTTCACTTTGGTACACACAGAAGATTGGGAGGTCCCAATCACTCTCATTTTATAATTTGTGTTGCATTTTAATTTTTAGAAAGTGGTACTCAAGTAACCTGAGAGCTCAGCAATTCCAGCAGGGTTAGCGTGAGTTCTCTCCTGGCTTGCTGTGTTACCCAAATCTGATCAAAGGACAAGGACTCCAGAAGCTTGTCCAGCTGTGGTTTTATAATGACACCATTAGGTTTTGCTCTATAATCAAGGTCCCTAAAAGTCTGTGTAGCTTCAGGCTTAATATCTGCGACAAGGTTAACTGAAATCTGCAGCAAGGATAACTACTTTAGCAGATTGTATCAGCAGGAAATATTTAAACACTATTTAAAAGGATTTTAAATAAGCAGATTTTATTTAACACTGCACTAATGCACTGCAACAGAAAATGATACAACAGAGCTGCTACAAATAAACATAATGCTTTTACCCTTCCCCTGCCCCCCTCCCCTCTAAATTCCCCAGATCTGTATTATTAAGTCCAATGAGTGCACCAGATCTTTCTGTCTGAATTTGAAATACCGGAACGCCAGGCTCAGACAGCCCATTTGCCCTTTGGTTTTGTGCCTGCTGAATCTGCATTCTGGATCTGTGGAATTAATTATGGTAGCACCGGTCACCGGCAATGTCAGTGTTGCCTCTTCAGGTGTATCAAATGTACCTTCCTACATGCCTAAAACTTTTAGAGGAAGGCGGCTTCTCCTGTAAGGCTGGTGTACCCTGCCCTCTAGTGCCAGGTGCACCTCTAGATGTTCACTTAAATGCATACCAGGGCCAGAATAAAGCCTGGAGCAGCAGGCATCCTTCATATGGCATCCTGTGTGACTTACCAGCTGGATATGTTGCTAAACCAAATATAAGGAGCTGGCCTGGCACTGTTACACAGTAGTGCAAGACCCTAAAATAAGGGTGAGACACTTGGCCAAGTCTCATTGGGTCACATGCAAGATGTTTCAGATAACCAATTCTAACTGCAAAGAAGTGAAGAATAACTTTCATTGCTCATCATGGTGTTAAAGAAGTCTCTGCTTCACAAAAAACCGAGAAATTGTGACATTCAGGGTTAAAATATATATAAATCTAGCAGTAACATTGTATTGGATAGCAAACAATTCTTTTCAAAACCTGCAGTGAAAGAACAGACTGAGCACATCTGGTATTTTTAAGTATTTCACTGCCACCTGGAAGAAGGGAAATAAACTCATACCAGAGGACTACAGAATTTTTCTACTGTTTGTCCTTTAAGGCAAAAGCTGCCTGTCATCTTTGAGCAGGACCTAAAACAAAGGAACGCAAATCCTTAGGGTTGGAAATTGTCATTCTTAAACATGGCCATAGCTGAAAACTGTGAAAGGTAACCACAAGAACAACATCTTAAACATAAAATAATAAGGATTTTCTTCTCAGTGGTTCAGCTTCTTGCAGTGATACATCTCACTGCGATTATCTTCTACATACAATTCTGTGGATTTTCTTGCTCAAATTGTTTCACTTGGCAATCAGTGCAATAGTGATATTATGATGGATTCTGCTTTTATTATCATGAACTCTCATTTAAAACAAGCAGTATTCATGGGGTATAAAGGACCAAAAACTTTGACAATTTTTCTGTAAAATGTAGTCATTGCACATGGCTGTGCATGATGTGTACTATAATCACCACTTGTTTTTTTATGTTGGTTTAAAGCAACATAAAAAAATACAGGTACTAATTTGGGATTCTCTCATTTTTTAAGTTCAGATATGTTAAGCCCTGATTGAACAGATGTCAAACATCTGTCTCTTCCTCACAGAAAAACAAGGCTTCTATTCTAACCTGGTTTTGTAGGATCAGCCTTTCCACACTCAGGTCAAATAACAATATGAATAAGCTAAAGCTTAGTCCACGCTCTTAGAAAAAAAATTGTGAAGACAGCTCTTTCTCACCTTTTCCAAGGCTCTCCTTAATATTTTGCCCAGAAACCTGGTACAAAGTACTCTGTCACATTTTTTATAAACTCTTGGACATGCAATTTAGGATAACTCTATACTCGTTTAACTCAGTTGAGGATCTGCCCTTGTAACGTAGCTGACATGATCTCTTTCCTGAAAAACTGGAAACACTTCTTTCAGGCTGGCAGAGAAAAATAAGTTTCATACAGCTGAGTCTTAATAAGAATATCTTCCTTTTAAAGATTCATGATGAGAACCATTAGATTCTGCTAGGAAAATTATATGAACACAATTTGTTAACATTGTCAAGTACCTAGTGCTGCAGAAAATGCAGACATACATCCTCAATGCCAAGCTCAGAGCAAAGATGTATTCATACTTTTTTGTCTTGTTTTGTTTTCTAAACTATCTACAAAGTAATTTCCCTTTGTAAACATGTTAGATAATGAACACCATTTCTCAGTCCATCAAATGCTCAGCTTTTAAGAACACAGGAATATTTTGCTCTAACCTTTTTTCTCAAGTTTCTTCACATTAGGAAGGTTCCTCACAAAAAAAACCTGGGCATGTGGGTCACATCTGATCATATCTGCTTATGCTATAACATTTTGCATTTATCAGACCGCTTTTCTGCTGGTGGTATTGGCACCTCCAGCTCAGGCCACTGCAGTCTAGTACTTTTCAGGATGAAACCCACCCTGTTGCCCCTTTCATCTAAGGCAGGCAGAAAATTTCTGAGACTAAATTAAACAAAAGAGAAGACAAGAAGGGATAACTTGCATAAATTTAAAAATATCTTTTAAATAATTACATTAAGAATTCTCCATGATTCAAAGTAGAAGCTTCAGTTTTTTCTGTGAGTGTTTGGATGAGAAGAATATTTTCCTGTTCCCAGGGAAAATCCACTGACATTTTCCTAAAATCAAAAGCCTTTTTAAGAACAATATGTTAAGAGCTCTGAAGATCACTGTACAAGCTCCTCCAGCTCCTCACAGCTGCTAGTCATCTACAGCATAGAAAGGTCTAAAGGTTTGGGGAATATAGGACGTGAAATACAATCCAGATTGCATGGGGAAGTAGAACATACACCACATAAAGCAAATGCATAAAGGTGGGAGGCAGAAAAATCACAGGCAGACAGTTAATACAGGTGTTGTGGTAGAGGGGCTGGCTTCACTTCAGTGTTTTTATACTCACAACACAGAAACCAGATTTGTCAATATGGGAGAAATATTTAAAGGCACTAACACATGATGGATGCCTAATGGGTCTTCTTTTTCAATGTGGTAAAGTGTACATTTGCCATATGTGCTTTTAAAGGGTTTCCTTTTTAATTACAGCTCAACCCCCAGAGGAAACAAACACTTGAATTTCCATGAAAATCAATGAGTATTTCAAGACCTCCACAACTGCCAAGATCAGAAATTAAGCTAACAATAGATCTGCCATCATGGTGTTGAGAAAACATATCCCTCCTCAAGTTATGGATTGATTAGTATGGGCCTAAACTGACAGCACTTTCCATGGTTTGAAATGAAAGTCAGTTAAGTACTAATTTTTAAACAGAATTTATATCTTCTTAAAAAGAAAGTTTTAGAAAACCATCGCATTTCAATAGATACAGCACTTCAAAAACACAGAAAGAATCTATGACTTTCTGGTATAGACTACTGGCCAGGAACTAAGTCATACAGTTACTAAATTAGGAAAATAATTTTGGTGAGTAAATAGGAAGCAGATGTTAGAGACAGTGAACTTTGTCTCTCTCTTTAGGGTCAATAGTATATGATGCTGTGGCAATAAAGTTACCAACATCACTAGCATAAATGCTGAAAACAAAAGGATAATTATATGGAAAAAGCCAAGACATGTATGACATAATACTCCAAAGCCAAAAGCTGCAACTTTTCACCACAAAACTGTAGCCCCTGTGGGAAAAAAAAGAGAAGGTTATGTTATACCTCTTCTAAATCAAGCCTACAAAGTGGAAAATCTTGGGCTCTGAAAGGAAGCAAAATCAGGTCAAATTAAAGATATATGCAGATCTTAGAAAGATCTTGAATAAACCTGATTCACAAGGACTGGGATTTCTAGTGACCCAAATCCCAGCCTGCTGGCTCACATCGCCACTTATCCCTCAGGCAGAGGGAGAAACGGGCAGCTACATAAAATGGATCCAAAGTAAACAGACTCATCTCCACACCACGTACATAGTGGTAGGCAAGAGTGGCTCTTGTGGTGTACAGCGTATGGCAACGTGATCTGATCCACCAGCCTTCTCTTTTGAATAACTAAGATTTTCTGTTTTCTTTAGATCCATGTCTGCCTAAAAATTAATTGAAATCAAAGTCATTAAATGCTCAATAGGACCAAAAATATAAAAATTTCTAGGAAAATATAAATACATAATTTCTACATAAAAGTAACAAGAGCTTCTCTAGGAAACTTATGAACCAGATGAGATTTCATCTGACTACTTCAGCTGAACGTATTCTGACATATCACTCAAGATTTAACATTAGGTAGAATCCTTTTGTTTTTCTGTATTTTCAAAGAAGAATTACAAAGTGACTTGACCATAATTTCTATCAATAAGCATCCATTTTGGCTATAATTCAGACTACAATCAGACATGAATCTAAAACCAACCAACCAAAATACATTACGGTGAACACTTCCTCAAATGTTTTACATCGCTTGCCCATTTATAATGAGGTTGCAGATGAACATTTTGGTAAAATGATGAACTTATGATGAACTTCCAGTAATGATTTTAGTAAGATTGGAAGCAGAACTATTTACACTTCAAAATTTTTAAGAACAGTGCTATGATATAGCAATGAGAGATTAATTGAAATCTTGCAAAAAAAAAGATAAATGGCACTGCAAGAATACCAGAAAACTGGGGAGATGGGGGAGAAATTAATTGAACCTACACTTTTGATAAATATTTATTTTTTGCAGAAGAAAAATGCACACTAGTTTGAGCTGTCATTATGCTAACCTATATCCTATTTTTCATATTATTAGTAATACATAATGTGGTAGTTTATATTCAAAAATAAAACCAGAATGTATATACCTCATGTATTTATCCAGAAATACACTAAGGTTACTATGGTTACGAAAAATCCATTACCTTTGAATACAGAATGAAAAAGTTTGACTTAAAGTGTGCACTATTTATTATAGCGATCATCAACAGCCTTCAGGAGGTTCTCTAACTGGATTCATTTTTCAGTGTCAAAACTGACCCACCACACCAGTACCTTACGGCCTGTGCAAGGCAAAGAAATTTGAACTATATGAATTTTTAAATATGTTTTATACTGAGTCAAGATGCAGAAATGGCTTTGAATTTTAAGGCCTTACATTAAAAAGAAAGTAGGGTCTCGGTACCCTTTTTCCCCCGAGCAGTCCAATATGAAATGCTTTATTTTCACTTGTACCCACTAACATGTACAAATTCTGATGGGTCCACAATAGTGCTTATGCTGTTGCATGACAATTCTAGCTCCATATTTTCTTTTGGGGTTTTTTGGGGGTGTTTTTTGGTTGGTTTTTTAATTATTATTTTTGTTGTTGTTGTTTGTACAATGTCTGAACAATTAATCTGGATAATTCATTAAATGACACCAATTACCTGAAAATAGAAAGTCAGGTTACCAGGCTTCACTGTATTGCCAAATAACAGGCACTTAACTTCAATGTAATAGCTTAAGAGTACTGATATAATTTGGCTGTTGGCACATGGCACAACTATTATCAGAAGAAAACAGATTATTAGTTTATACTTTTAATAAATGAATTAAACAGAGGCTATTCAGGTAAGCAATGTGGTATCTCTCTAATTAAGAATATTTAAGGAAGGCAGTAAGAAAAACTATTAAACCTGTACATAATGTCTTCAACAGTTCGCAGTTTACTTGCTTTGAGAGCTGGATGGTATGAGATCAATTAAAAAGATGACTCAGATCCTGTGAAAGAGGCACAAGATTTAGCTACACTATCCATGGTGGCATTAATTTCTATGAGTCCCAACAGAGGAAGATGTTTTAAAATATTAAACCCATCAGGGTTTAAAGTGCATCCAACCAATTTTAGAATTCTTTTTGTTTCCTCTGAAATAAGAAGGGGTCAATCATACAATCATTCATAGCAACTATGAGATACCCATCTGACATGCTACCTAGCAGAGAACTCACCTTTTACAACATACTTAGTTCCATTTCCAGAGTAAATTGGTATTCCATTCATATATAAAGTATATTGTGTAATAATACCATTTGGTGTTTTGGGTGGACTCCAACTCATCAGCAGGAACGTGGGAAAGGATATTGCTGTGGGTGATTGCACATCTTCAGGGGCTGGTGAAAAAATGTATAAAGTTACACTATATTATCTTTCCACAAATAATAAAGAATTTCAATGAGAAGCTACTACCAGAATGATTTTTGGTAAAGCTGAAATTTCAGAAGAGATTTTATGTCTGCAACATACCATAATTTTGAGAAGTCTTCTATGTTATGTGAGGATTTCTAGCCAAACAGAAACTTCTATGAAATATGGCAATATGCTCTTTGCTTTTAGGAGAATAATTATGCTTCTGTAATTTTATCTTTCCAGCTTGGTAACACTGAGTAAGGTGAGGGGTACAGGATTTTAGTGCAGTCCTTTTTTTAATACAAATTATTTTCTCTTCTTTCATGCTCTTTATTCCTAACTACAAAGTGTTCGTCCTAATCACCAATGCAGGTTATGTGTTCTTAGGCACTACCCCTTATTTCAAACTTTTCGTAATTCAATACACTTAGTAATGTTTATTTAATGTAGATTTTATGTATATAACACACTGGAAGCTGGCAATGGGTAATAATTTAAGAGTCGAGTTCTTTCACTGTTCCAGTGAGTTATACATTAGAAGCAGAAGGAACGCTAGTGAATATCGCAAGGGGAGCAGATCTGAGGCCTTAGTCTGGGAGAAATACCTTGTAATTTACAAGCTCTGTGCTAGCAATTTAAAACAATAACTAGCAGTGCCTGGCAATGTGAAAACAATATAAAGTAATGAATGTTTCAATAGGGAAACAGGGATAGCTGGAGGGTGTGATATGGTGTCTGTCTTCTGTATCACCAATTTATTGTTACTAAGAGCATGCAACAAGAGCGCCCAGAAATAGAAATTCCACACATTGACTTTTTGTTCAATTCTTCTGAGGGATAGAACACATGCTCCCCATGGCTTTATTCAATCTGGGGGGGGGGGGG
>VZTE01001498.1:1700659-1723321 GCA_013397775.1 Eulacestoma nigropectus
AATCTACTCTTGCCTAAACCATTCCGTTATGACAGGTAAGGATTTCTGCTTTATTCACTAAGCTGAGAAAATAGGACCTAAACAATTTATTTTTAATTGCTATGTCACAGCAGAAAGAAATACACAAATATTCAAATAATGTGTTTCATGTTTATATCACAGGGCCCATTAACCATTTGGCTGTCAGAGGCTACACTCTTTCATGGAGAATGCCACCAGACAATCTCAGTCAGTTTTTCTTGAACATCCAAGAGGCAATAATTGGATTTTGATTTGATTGGTGCTGCTGGCAGTTACTAACGTGGTCACGCCAAAACTCTGTTCTAGCAATGTTAGACTGCAATCTTCAGCACTGTCCTCATCAAGACAACACCTTGCACAACAACCTGCTTTGGCAGCAGTTCAACACTTCAGCATCCTTTTAATTATTATGGCTATAATTCACATGACTTCATGCCAAAATTTTATTTTTTTTATTGGTACTGTATTACAACTTAGTTTACATGAGAAGATAAAACAAAGAACTATGGCAGGGAGGGAATTTTGAAAACTACTTTGCATAGTGGAAGATTAACTACTGTCCAATAAATACATGTCAAAGTCTTCATTATTCTACTGGTGTAGATTTGGAGTAACTGATTATTTTAACTGGATTAATATGGCTTTAGGATGACAGAACCTGGAGATGTGAACTTTATGTTTAATTGAGAATGAAGTTAGATATGTCATTGATACTTTTGGCGCATTTATTCTATTAATTGATGTGCATTACACATCAGCCTAGACTCCAAAGTCAGAACTGAATGCATTTTTTCTTTCCTTGTGCCCTAGTTCTTAATGTAAGCATAGAAGCATTAATTTACACTCACAACCTTTAAGTTTGAGCACAACAACATGTAAAAGTGTTTAGGAAAAAAAAAAAAGGGAGAATCTGAACAGCAATTAATAAATAACTCAATTGGCATTTGGCAGTTTCATCACACTGAAATAATTGTTGCCTATTGCTGGTGTTTAGTGGTTAAAAGAAACCATGGAAATCAACCGTTTGATTCTCAATTTCATACTGTGCCATACAATCAATTCTTTTTAGTCAGACTGTCTCTAGATTTACTTCTGAGCCATAGTAAAATGAGGAAGCTTTCATTAATCTTTCAGATGCTTCATATTAATGACAAGGCTCTTGCATGAACAATGTAACAGCAATTAAAAAGCCCATTAATCTGCATTACAGCTATTAAAGATGCATGTCATTAAAGGGTATGGAGTTTGATTCATTTTCGCACCCCCCAAAAAATGGAGCAATTATGGTCTGGCAATGCACTTTGTCATCAAATTAGGTTGGGGTTTTCCAGCAAATGGCTTTGCAGCGTTTAGCTCTTCTCCTGTTTTATTATTCATGACTGAAATGTGGAAGTCAAGACCTTTGAAATTACTTTACCTTCTTGTGGAGTGGAGATGTTCAATGCATGCAAGCTCTCAGTACAGCCAGCCAAAGTGCAAGCAGTTAGGGTTACAGCATAGTTTGTGAAGGGATGCAAGCCTGTCAATACACCTGCAACACAAGAAAGCAAGGTGTTATGCATGTACCATGTACAGACTGATCACATGCAGACACAGGCAGAGGGAAAACAAACGTTGCTGTTACGGGCTCCCACTGTTATAGGTGGAAGAGAGCAATTATTTAAGGTTTAATTCCTATCATCTGTGACTTAAATGTTTCAAAATAATTTAAGAGCAAATGATATTTTATTCCATTTTTAGTACTAAAGATACACCTGTGTTTCTTTAGTTATGCTCACTGAAACAGATACTACTTCAAAACTGAGGTGTATATTTTAATGTAACAATGACAATGAAGGAGTTTTTTTCTTAATCCCTGTCTCAAAGTTTTTTCAGTTATTCATTTTGTTTTTCCAAGGCATTTTCATTGTCTCCCAGAACAAGTTTTTTTTACAGCCTCCTCTCCAATGATGTCCCTAGTCATCCATAAACTTAAATCTCCTTTTTTATGAAACATCCCACTTGTATTCCATTCAGTGGCAGCACATAGACCATACATTTGCTATACTACTACAGTCACATAAGCCAGGTGACAGTATCCAAGAGTTTACAAGAAGAAAAGATCTGGAACCTTACTCCATTTCAAGTCCTGCTTATGTTACCGAAGAGTAGTTAATAAATTCTCACATATCATCAATCAGCTCCTTGTTATAACAAATACAACAAACCACTGCTTACCACTTCAGGCAGTTTTGCAACATTTTGAACTATCACATACAGAAGGATTAGAAGGGGAAAAATTTAGTTTAGAGTCATTTTTAGAAACACCAGCAGTTCCCATTTCAAAGTAGGTCCAACAATAAAGTAATACAGAATCTAAATACAGAAGTAATTAAAAGAAGGCTAATTCATGCCAAGTTTTATTTCAAACCATGTTCTCACCTCGACTCTCACAGCTCTAGCAAAACTGATGTGGTGTTTCATTAAAAAAATAAAATTTATAGCAAACTATGTTATTTCAAAACTGTCCAACACCGGGATTTTGCAAATCAGCTTAAAAAAACCCAGCATGTCAAGGAACCATAATTTCTGGCCAATTGTCCCACAGTACAAGAAGTCTGAAAATCCCCTCAGGATTACATGTACACAAACAGGTAGACAAAATTAGTCCTTATTATGGCTCCTCATTGGGTTACTACACTAACAGAATGCAACATAACTGCGTTGCATTAAGAAAATATTTTTTCCCCATGTAAGCCCTTTATAATCACAAAAAAGGCATGGAGGATTGATGTTGGAAATTAACAGCTATGGTACAAATATATTATTTTCTGAGTAGGACCATCAGTCTGTACATGTATATATTGTGTTTAGTAATAGGTGTGTTCACATGGAAAATAGGAGATTAACTTTCACTTCATTAGTAGCATTTATGCCTTTTCTTGCAATCAATCAAAAAACTTCAAAGGTTGGTATAGCAATGATCTTTCTATTTGAATTCTCTGGGGTGCACTTCTTCTCACACAAATGGAGAGAGATTCAGAAGTAATCACTTTTACTTCAGAGTAGTGTTAACCTAAAACCAATTGACCAGCATCTGCTAGCTCTAGTTACAGTTTTCATTTTCCAAATCCCCAGTTAACAGTGGAGAGCTGTACTGACATCCAATGTAAGTGTGACAGGAAAGAAAATGAATGCAGTGTTGGTCATCACCAAAGAAATGTCCCTGTAATCTTCCTGTGATTGAAGGAAAATGTTTTTAAGAGCCATCAAAAAGACAGAAAATAGGAAATAATATTTTCATAGAATGGTCTGGGTTGAAAGGGACCTTGAAGATCATCTGGTTCCAACGCCTGCTGTGTGCAGTGACACCTTCCACTAGACCAGGTTGCTCAGAGCTCCATCCAACCTGGCCTTGAGCACTTCCAGGGATGGGACATCCACAGCTTCTCTGGGCAATCTGTGCCAGCGCCTCACCATGTCCACAGTAAAGAATTTCTTCCCAATATCTAATCTAAACCTATCCCCTTTCAGATTAAAGCCAATAACCCTTGTCCTTTCACTACATTCCTTTGTAAGAAGCCCCTTTTCAGCTTTCTTGTATGCCCCCCCTTCAGGCATTACTATGCCTGTAAAGTATTGGAAGTATTGGAATCTACACTAAATGATTAATCACAGAAATTCCATTAGTCGAAACACCATCTTTTTTTGCACAAGACAGTATTTCCACTTACTTCCAGATCATAGAGGGTTAAACACAGGAAACTATAGAAGGCGCTTTGGGAATTACCTTTCGCGAGTAAACACAAGTAGAAACCAAATCCTCTAACTGTGACATTTGCAAGTTCCTGGTCAAGAGGAGCATGGCATTGTATATATGCCATCTCTCTATTCACTGCTGTGCTTTAGGAAGCAAATTTGTTTGATTTGTGCATTTAGCACTTGTAGCATTTGTTTCTTATGAAGCAGTGAATTAACGCTCCTTGCATTTCCTCATGGAAGACATTCTGTAGGGTTACCAATGGCTTCAAGCACTGAGAGCTGCAGAATATCAAACATATACAAAAAGATGCCAGGACATGTAGAAGGTTTGGATTGGGCTGTTTGGTTTACTTTTGACAAAATAGGGAGGTTTTATATGAAGCACCTGTAGCACAACAGACTTCCCATTGAATAGGTAGGTTTGTGAAAGACTGAGAGAATTTGCATGAAAAAAAAAAAAGCAAACAAACCCTTTTGCTACAGGAGGTTTAGGTCAAAAAATTCACTCAGCAAAGGCAGCAACTTAAAAATAATTTTTTCATTTCTTAATTAATGTTTTTCCTTCACGTGTACTCTTGCACTATTTTTTTTCAACAAAGAAACAGATGTGCATAGGTAGGCAATAGAAAGTGCACAGATTTTATTTACATACTTCAGCAAACTACTTTTTTCTCAGCTGCCATCCTATCTGTTTGGCCAGCATCCACTGTAATCTGTTCTCCTTCATTATGTTAATCTGTGGGCGGAAAGATTTCTGTCATCTTCAAATCGCTTGTACAGCAATGGTAAACACCTTGGCCTGTCTGTAATTGGACAGGTGTCTGCATTGGTGTCACCCGGCTTTTAATTCAATTAAAGAACTGGCTGCTCTGCTCTCATTACCCACTCATTTCCTCTGCACTTTCAGTCAGTCAGTGAAATTTACACTCAGCACCTGACTATGTTGAAATACAAAGTCAGCAGTCCCATAGCAAAGATCATCACTGATACACGCGAATTTAATTTAAAGAACAGCAAAACAAATTTTGCAGTAAAAAATAGCCTATGATCCAATGAAGTTGGCTGACAGCTTTAAAAAAGCTTTCCCTAACTCCTCAACTATCACACTCTTAGACTGGCATCTCTTGTCTATACCCAATAATTGCTGATCTGATAAGAGTCCATCAGGCTTTCCAAGATGGGGTGCTAACAAAGCAAAATTTGGCCACACTTGCCTGTATTCTATTAATGCTAACAGGAGAGAGGTGGATAAATTGTCACTTTGATCAGGAGACAGGATTAGAGACATCATCAATATTTAAGAAGAGGGTCAGCCCCACACATGGGGTATATGGGTCCCACGCATTCAGTCTGCCACTACAGAGCAGCTGAATCCACCTACACTCAAAATTTACATCACAGACTGCATTCGAAGCCTTAAAATCCACATGGGGAAGTGGAAATGCTAAATCATTTTAACACACCACTCCTATCTGCCCAAAGAACCTTTGCAAATAAATTAAAGTTCTAACACAGACATTTTGACACAGTGACCCCATGAAACTGAATAATGTCATTTGTTAAATATGAATGTAAAGTTAACAGTCTAAAAGAGTGATCTGGAATCACACCTAGAACATTAAGCCCACTTTATATGCAAAACTAGTATTTAATTCTCTATACTTTTATTTAAATGGTCTTTAATTATTTGCAATATTGAAAGTCAAGGTTTAGAGTTGTGCAAGAGAGAAAACGCTAGGTTCATTCCAGCAGATAAGGGATAACAACATAGATATGGGCAATAGCAAAGGGGTCAACAATGAATTTGTAAAATGGGTGTGTGGACTAGTCAGAGTTAGTTGCATCTTTATGTCCACTCCTTTCATCATTCTAATGCATACAGTATATAAGAAGATTACACATCCAGCTTTTTTTCCCTTCACTTCTCCATAAAGCAGACATTTCTTTTGTTCAGTACCTCTCAAAGGGAGGTCTCCTATGTTTAGGCAACACAGCCATATTCCACAGCATTCTGGCAGATATTGAGTGGAAAACTAATACTTCTCATCCACAACAACAACAAAAAAGAATGGTTTACCACTATGGTATGAAAGCTAATATTCTGTTCACAAAAAACTGAAAAATAGATTTAAAGGCAATTACAGTATTATAGCAATTTTCTCATCCAGTTAAAAGAGTTTTATGAAAGCAGCTGCTGCACTGTTGCAGTCTGTCATCCTACTGTTTCATGCAGTTGTTTTGAGACTCCACCAGGTCTTCAGACATGAGAAGATACATTTGCTTATGGCAACTTAAGGACCATTTACTCTGCAGAATGGATTGGTTATATGAATACAAATCAAGGTGAGGTTTTTAAAATATATTTACTGATGGAGCTTTCCCATAAAAACAAAACCATTCACCTACATGCACAACTCATCCAAAAAAGCTATTTAATCTTACAGATGTAACACAAAAGTTCTTTTCCTCACTTCCATAAAAACTGCACTCAGCTAAGATAGTGGAAGAGGACTATTTTGCAAGGCTAGTTCAATCCTTTTTTTTTTTTTTTTTTTTTTAACAAGTAAACTTAGCTAATTTTAGGAATAACCATTATTACTTTTCATATGCAGCCTGAAAACTCTGCTGCTGAATGTTAAGGTTCTGAACAGAGCTCACCACACAAATTCCATTTGTTTCACAAGCTGAGTGTATTTTTTTGCCAAAGGGACTTTTCTTTTCTGGATTTTTTCATTGTTTCCTCCCTAACATGTTATTTCATGAGGACCTATTTTGAAATACACCTACTGCAACTGAAACAACACTTGACCTTTAGATTTACCTTAATTCTTGTCTAAGCTTTAAAAACAGAAATTACCAAATCTCCCCTCCCCAAACCCAGGCTATTTAGCTAACTTGAATGCCTGAGGTCATACAGCATCTGTCCAACAAAATCACTTGTGTGTCGAGATGCATCACTGCCACAGTACACTTAATCACAGTCCACTGATCAGAAAAGGAAGTCCTCAACTGACTTTGTTTCTGACAGATTGTAGCAAAAACTGTTTAAGTACATGTGTCTTCCACATATGCATTTCTGAACCAAAAGCCTGTGCGCATCAATCTGTCGCATACATCTGCATTTTTAAGGCATCTTCTAACTGAGTATAGCATGAGTCATAAAAGGAAGAACTACTCAACACAAGGGCACCTATTCCAACTCTTTGGTTTTATAAGAACAAACAGAAGTTTTACTTTAGTTATTGCATTTAGTTGGCTTGAAAGACCCCTTTTTTCCCCAACAGATGTATTTCATAACAAACCATACACAAGCTCCATTGGCTTTCAAGACGCAATTCAGGTTGCAGTGGTTTAAGGAAACCTGTTACATTCCCCATAGGGAATTCCCCAGCTACTTCAGTTTGCAGAAAGCCTTAATCCAACAGTTCAATTTTGCACCAGGAGTTAACTAACCACAGAGAGTATTAGTTTTGTAATATCTATCACTATGTTACCCTTGATCATTCCAAACAATTTCATCATTGCTTATTTTCTGCACTATGATTACCTTTAAAAGTTTGCAGAGAGACAAAGAAATACTGTTTACTTTTTTGCAGATTTTTTTAATATGTCTATAAAAATATAATAATCCTTTCTATTCTGAAAAACGTCAAGAAATTAACTTCTTTTTATTAATAAAAGTATTGGTATGTATCTAAGAGTTGATGCAATTTTGATAAAATGCTCAGGTTTATTTAATCACACAATTTACATTTTGTATGAATAAATTTATACAACAGCATTGGACTGTAAAGATTCATTCAGGTCTAAACTCAATCAAGTTTGAATCTTAATATTGTAGAACATTAATATAATTTATGTTTTAAAATTCATATATTGAAAAATATGCCACTAGTCTGCTAAAGCCAGCTAAATGAAAGGAGAAGGGAACCTACATTCTGCCACTCTGACTTAGAGCCATCAGGAACTCAAGCACCACTTGACAACTCACAGAAACCTAATGGGCATAGACAGGTCTATCAGCTACCCCTTGCTGCAGAAGCTGCCCCAGCCAAACATTCTTATCTACATAAGAAGTTTTAGAACTTTAGAAATTTGTCTCAGCTTGGAGCAGGGATTTGGGAGTCCTCCTAGTGCTCTGGCCCTACATACATTTATGTTAGTTAGTTGGCAATAACCCTTTTCTATACATTTTAAAAAATCTCATTAACTGCAGTACAGGAATGTTTTGAGTGTAAAATATTTGTGAAAACCAAAATCTTTCAAGTAACTCCAAGTGCATGAGAGTATTGCCCAAACAATTCACCAACAGCTCCACGCAGCAAACTCCCCACTGGTGCTAAATTGCTTATTTCATCCCACACAGATGAAATAAGCCTGAGACAAACAGCATTTTCTAATATCCATCTCATACAGTGACGCTTAAACCCCATCAGAGGCAGCAGTCAGGGTGCAGAGGCTGGTCCCAAAGCCGCAGGCTGCTTAGGCAGGGGACTAGCAGAGCTCTCCCTGAGAGGGACAATCTCTCAGCTGACAGCATTTACCAGAGCATGGGCATTTGCCAGGCTGGCAGCAAGCTTCCCCCAGCACTACGGCCCCACTGTCCAGCCCTGGCTGATCTGCCACTGGCAGGTGGCCCCCTCTCTTCTTTTCCTCTCCAGCTACAGAGCTTTCAAAACAGCAGCACAGCTCAGACACTTTGATTAACCATATTAAATCATTAAATTAACTTTTCCTGAGATATTCATCTGCCAAGCATAAAAGACTAAAAGGTGAAAAGTAATTACAAACACGTGTCACGGGAAGGAGGGAACGGCAGCTGTCAACCACAATTTTCTTGTTACCACGTGTGCAGCCACAACATCAGCCCTTGGCTATTGCAGCAATGACAGAGGCGGGATGAACTGCAAAATCATACAGACTTGAAAGAGAAATCTTTAAGAAGAATAAATACCAATTGTGTGTGAATTCTTTTGCAGCACATTCTATTTCATTATTATTTGTTGGTATCATTAGAGCCCATCAGAGGCTGGTCAATCTCTTGAATTCTACAGTAAGAGAAATCTGAATTATAAAATGGAGGTTTTGCATGTGCTTGACAAGAGAAGCATCAGAGGATTGTGATCGGTGGCACAAAACATAGTTAGAGGCAAGACAGCTGGGGTGTACCCCAGGGGGTTGATACTGTTCAACATCTTTATCAATGATTTTGATGATGGGGGAAGCGTGCATCCTCAGCAAGTCTGCGGATGATACAAAAGGGCCACTAAGATGGTAAAAGGACTGGAGCATGTCTCTTCTGAGAGAGGCTGAGAGAGTTGGGACTGATCATCTCAGGAAAGACAAGGCTCAGGGTGATCTATCAAAATGTATAAATACCTGACGGGAGGGAACAAAGCAGCAGCCAGACTGTTCTAAGCAGTACCCAGTGACAGGACAAATGGACACAAATTGAAATACATGAATCACAGTATCAGAGAATATCCTGAGTTGGAAGAGACCCACGAGGATCATGGGTCACAATGGTCTTAGAGGTCTTTTCCAACCTAAATGATTCTGTGATCATTGAGTCCAATTCCTGCCTCTGCACAGGACAATCCCAAGTATAATACCATGTGTCTGAGAGCCCAAACGCTTCTTGAACTCTGGCAGGCTTGGTGTTGTGACCACTTCCCTGGGGAGAAAATTAAATTCCAACTGAACACAGGAAATTGCTTTTTACTGTGAAGGTGGCCAAACCTGGAATAGGCTTCTCATAGAGAAGTATCTCCATATATGGAGATATTTAAAACTTGACTGGACATGGTTCTGGGAAACGTGCTCCAGTCGACCTTGCTTGAGCTAGGGGAATGGACTAGATAATCCTTCCAACCCGAATGATCCTCTGATGTTCTGGATTCCAAAGGAAAGTAGAAGCAAAAGCTGATTACAAGCCACACTGAAACAGTGTGTTCTAAAGCTTCTTCCATTTGTTTAAATATTGATTCTAATTTATATTCCAAATTTTGATGTCAGCATGTGGAATGCACTGGAATGCAGAAGAAAGCAATCCAGCCTTTTGGAAAAAAATTCTTTCTGTGGTGACTCTGTACTTCCTTTATTAATCTGCGAGTGTGACCAGCTGCATCCAAAGTGTATCAATGTTGTTGCATGCTTCTCTGAAGGCAAGATGGGCAAGCATGGTACTTTTTGAATCCCAAAAATTTACACTCTAACTTTATACTCTCATCCTAGAATACAGATACTGAACACTATGTTGAAATATATCACCTTATCCAATAAACTCCTGGTTCAACAGTCAGAACCTCATTTTAAGGATTTAAATCTGATTAATATTCCTTTCTTGGATGAAAGTGAAAAATAGTTTGACATTTTGGAAGATTATAAGGGTCAGATTTTGAAGGATTTTAGTTTCTGAGGAATCAGAAATAGGCATTTGAGACTGTGGGATTATGGTCACTCACAGACCTATTTTACTTTTAATATTTAGCTCAGCTTTTCTTCTTCTTGACAAGGGTACAAGAGGTTCTTCTGAATTTGACACACACCGTACAGCCTTCTGAGAAACGGGTAATGCTCTTAACTTTTTGTTACTGTGCTCCAGTTATGACTCAGGACCCTACTGTAATTGTTCAAAAGAATTTACAGTATAAGTATAAACCAAAACACAACAGATGAGCCTAGAAAGCTTTAAGGAAAAAAATAAGACAGAGAGGGTTGTCAATGTCCCCGGATACAATTGCAAGCAGCAGATTAAGCAGTGCCTAGGCTTGTCAGGGAATGAAACTTTGAAGGAGAGCTTGATAAAATACCATAGTTTTTTCATCAGTGATCCCACAGAGAGCTGTGGTGCCTTTCTGCTGTTGCATTAGCCACCCTGGCTGTTTGGGTTACTGTAGCATTTTCTCATGGAATGCAACAAAAGAATTCTAAAGAAATGTCCCTGAAATCAGGGCGAAAAAAAGCAAAACTTTTTGTTCTCAACAAACTTAAAAGAAAAGTAACCAAAGACAGCATCTTCTGTGAGGTTCTGTGTGTATGCTAACTTTTGCTTAACCAGGAAAGATGATTCATCAGGAAAAGATACAACTTCTCCTGGGAGTCTCATATTTGTGGGTAACTAGTTCTCAATGTCCACTGATTTGCCCACCTGGGTAGGCTTCACTGAAATCAATAGGCTAAAGTAAAATGACTTCGGATTGGTGATTTAATTTACACTTGTCTCAGCTCTGACCTCACCATGAGGACATGAATTATATTCATACAATGCCAAAACTGGGAAATACATAACTAAACTAATGGGAAGGAGTTATAAATAACAAGAGGACGCACATCTCATGCACACAAAACGGAACTGGAACAATTACTCCCACAGCAGCTGCAGAAACAGAAAGAACAAATGTATTAAAAAATAAAGACAGTTCTACCATAGACCATTAAGTATGATGGTCCAGATGCAGCTTCCAGCTGAAGAATTCCACAACGAACCAGCTGAATGTGTACTAACAGGAAGACTCATTCTATGCTTAGCACATTTCTTACATTTTCTTCCTAAGCATCTAGAGAAACACAGAATATTCTGAGTTGGAAGGGACCCACAAAAATCATCTCGTCCAACTCTTAAGTGAATGGCCTGTACAGGGATTGATCCCACAACATTGGTGTTGTTAGCATCATGCTCCAACCAACTGAGGTCATCTCAGGTCATAATCTGACAGAGTCACATAGATCAATATTTGAATGCAGCCATTCTTAAGTTCTTTGGGTCATATGAGTGGACCTTCTGCTGTGGCAAACAAAGCCAACAGGATGCTGGGTTGCGTCAACAAGGACATCTCCAGCAGAGATAAAGAAGCCATTATTCCACTCTACTCAGTTCTTGTCAGGCCACTCCAGGAACATCATGTTCAGTTTTGGAACCTGCTGCGCAAAACAGATGTGGACAGGCTGGAGAGAGTCCAGAGAAGGGCCACAAAGATGGTCAAAGGGTTGGGTAGTCTGTCAAATATGGGAAGACTGAGAAAACTGGGTTTGTTCAGCCTTGAGGAAAGAAGGATCAGGGGAGATCTTATCACCATGCTCCAGTATGTAAAGAGTGGCTCCAACAAATCTGGAGTCTCCCTTTTTACAAGGAGTCACATGGAAAAGACAAAGGGTAATGGGCACAAGTTACTCCTGGGGGGAATCCAACTTGATACAAGACAAAAAATTTCATAATGAGAACAATCAGCCACTGGAATAATGTTTCCAAGAAGTGGTGGATTCCCCAGCTCTGGACACTTTAAGAATCAGCTGGAAAGGGTGCTGTGCCATCTTGTCTAGGCTGTGCTTTTGCCAAGAAAGATTGGATCAGATGATCCTTGACCTCCCTTTCAACATGGTATTCTACGATTTCATGATTTAATTTTGCATTTTTTGACAGCTCTCTACAACTCCCTGACAGGAGGTTGTAGTGAGGTGGGAGACAGTCTCTTCTTCTGTGCCTATGGTAAGAGGACAAGAGGAAATGGCCTCAAACTGAGACAGGAGATTCTGATTAGATATTAGAAACAAGTACCACTGTTCGGGTGGTCAGGCATTTGAATGGGCTGCCCAGGGAGGTGGTGGAATCACCATCCCTGGAAGTGTTCAAGAAATGTCTGGATCTCTTGCTGAGTTATGTGGTTTAGGGGTTACAGTGGTGGTGTTGGGTTGATGGTGAGACTTGATATTAAAGGTCTCTTTCAACCTCAATGATTCTATGATTCTATCTGCTGTAACAGACTGAAGAATCAGGATCCATTGTCTCCATTTAATGTAAAGGTCTGTTGCTTCTTCTACCTCCTGTAAGGTGCAGGCAGATAACCTCTTTCCTGTCCAGTCTGGTGCAGATGTTTTCACAACCCTGACACAATCATGGCACAATGCCAATGAAGATAAACAACATTTTGGTTCTGACCATCAGCTGTGAGTAAACTATCTAATCCATACGTCTCTACTACGGTCTTTAATTTCTACCAATATAATCTGTATTGTCTTGTAGCATAGATAAAGAACGTTGAAACCAACAAGGTCATTAAAGAAATCACAGTAAGGATAGAAAGCCCATGCAGTTCTGGTAAGTTCACTACTCCCAAAAGTCAAGGTATTTCAAACCAGAGAAAATGAAATATGTGCAATTTTTCCCTTGAAATTGTACACATAGGTTATGGCAGAGAAACAACACAAACCATATATACTTATGTAAAAACTATTACCTGGGCTTCAGGAAATAACACACTGACTGAGGGTTAACACACTTTCCAAGACTGTTGTACTGCCTAAACCTGAGCCAAACCAAAGGACCAGCTTAGAGGATTGCATCATTACCACTTTTTGAATTGTTATGAATTACAGAATTGATGTCAGAGATCATAAGAATAGATCTATTGGTCTGCACTATTGCCCCATTTAGTTATCACATAACATAATCCAGATTCTCGTCTGTAATGTGCTTCCTTCCCAGGGAACTTTGTAGCAGTCAGAAAAGGCAGTTTGTTCATAGACAGCAGAAAGCCAGATCCACACTACCCTGGCAGGAAGAAATGTCCCAAAATGTTCTCTATAACATCCTCACTCCATAAACCCAAAGCCCCAGATTTCTTAATTCCATAATAACCTACCTTCACATTCCCGTGGCATCAACCACAGCATCTGATTAAAACAAATGTATGCTAGTTCCCACTGAAATCAGTTATATGATCAAAACTGGGCAAGTATATCAAGTGCTTTCATACATCAGGTCAAACAGTATCATATGGGAGCCACATTCAGAGTTAATTTAGGTGAACTGGATGGAACAATAGAGATGGAGTTTAAAAAAACCCCACATATACTAAGAAAAAACAAGCAAACAAAAAAAGCATTTCTCCCCTAGATTGTAAATAGTTTGGGAATTGCTTTTTAGTATTTGTGCTGTATCTTAATTTCTATTGTTCTTTAAAATCAGTACATCACTACGAGGACGCTGACACAAATAATTACCCTTCCAAATGTTATCTATGCTGTGTATACACAAAAACAGACAAGTACTATTTTATAGATCAACAAAAGGAGGGATAAGCATCCTGTGTTATTAGATATGCCTAAAAAATGGTACTTAACAACATTTACCTGTGAGCATACCAGCGTCAGCAAGCTCAGAACTGGTGATGGGTACAGTGGGACCATCCGCTTCATACGCTTTCAAAATGTACTTCTCAATTACACCTATGACCCCAGCTGGTTTGTCCCAGGTGACCTCAATGCTGTAACCATTTATACTGCGAACTCTTGAGGGAGTTGGCACATTTTGTGGAACTGTAGAAGGATAAAATAGAAAATAGAGAAAATGGCAGTTCTAAGGAGACTATTGCCCCTATTCTTCACTTTTAATGGCTGCAGTAAATCAGACTCAACCATTAGCATAAATACAATTTATTAGAGTTGTAACTTTTCAGCATTGATTTAATATGACTGCACATCTTGAGCTATTCAGTTTAAGCTATATTTCAAAACCATCAAAACTCCATCTACATAACATTCCTTCTTGTCTTGTTGCAATTTTCCAAAAACATTTCATGTATCAAACATATTTAAGCATCACTCACAAAGAGAGGAGGTGGATTGTATGTAGCTAACAAGCACAGGCATTGTAATACTACAACTGAATGAAACAAGGCAGTACTGCAACAGAGAAGAGTTTGATATTTATCAGTTGGGTACCTAAGCCACAGAATGCCACAAACACGAAACATTTCTAAAAATCTGCATTCTCTTTCACTGAAGACCTTCAAAAATTTAAAGCTCTTCCATTTATTTTCCTATTTCCACAATGCTACGCACCTTTCTTGGGGCAAAGTAGATATTTTTAAGGCCTTTTGGCAAAATCCTTTGCTTCTGATCATTACAAAAAAGGAAAATTTAAATGTTTTAAAGAACTGGAAAACCAAGATCGTATATGCATAGAGCTGCTAATAAAAAGAAATCATCACATTTCCTATAACCTTTAACTATTTCTTGGATATTACTATGCCAAGTAAAGGTCTGGTCAGTAACAGCTTCATCACAGATGACTGCACAAGGGATGCAGAGGAAAGACCCAAGGAACACTATGGCAGGATGATGGATGATGAGTTTGCTGTAGATGCATGTGGACTCCCTAGCCCTGCTGATGATCATTCGCTTTTCTCACCATCAAATAGCCTATTTTTTGGTAATTTTACTGTTTAGTTTCATTAAATATGAATGCAGCCTTGCTTTTTATAAGAAGGATACCAGCACGGAAATTATAAAAATACCTGGAAGTTGTGATTCTTCTGTAAAGAACGTGATACTCTGAGAAAGCTTCCATTACTACAGCAATATATTGATTTCATTAGTTATGAAGTGTATCGCAGGGCGAGGTAAGGTACTGTACAGCAGATGGTCTTCTCATAAGGGATATAACAAAACCAACTCAAAAATAATTAAATAGCGCAATTATTATAGTCCAACCCCAGGGAACATGGACTGCTCAGTGCTGTGGTCAGCTTGCAAACATAAATTTGTGGCAAACCTTACAGTTGTCAGATGGTTGACATGAAAATATGCATAAATTTTGTCCCATCTGGGTGGCACACAAAGTATAGCTTGTATAAGAGTGCATATGCAAGTCCAATATTTATGCATGTATCACATAATTTTTTAAGGTGATACGTTGGACAACTTACATCAAAAGAATGCTCTGCACTGATGGAATGCAATTTGGCTTCAATTTCAAGAAGAGGGAAAGTTAGTGAAATAAAATACACAGAACTGTAAATATTCAAAATCTTACTGGCTTGATAAAGTTTGCAAAAGCACTGACCAGAAGAGGTAAAGTTTTTTTACCTTTCTTCTTAAGACATATGAAAAATTTGATCTTTAATGCATTATGTTCCTACCATGAAACCTTCTCCACAAGCCACATGCTGCTGTTCTAGTAAATATTGCCACATTTTCACACACAATCTATGGACTACTTGTTAAAAGAATCATCGTTCCGCAGCACTGAGCAGCACACCCATGTGTGAAAAAACAACTTTCACAAGATCACCTTGTCCCTAGCAAATACGTGGCCTCTTATTTTCCACAGTTTGCACCTGCTATCCCAGTATCACCTTTCTCTACACCTGATTTTGTAGCACTGTTACATGCAGGAAAACATAGATTTACTTACGCCAACCTACTCATGAAATGTGAGGTTAGATGTGCACATATGAACACAAATAGATGGCTGCTCTCACTCAGTTAATGCAGTTCAATCCTTTAACATCCTTAATTACATAATTTAATATATATTTGGAAAATACCTTGAGTTATGAGAAGAAAATACTTGCCAGAACACTTTACAGCTGATGACTGTAATCTGGAACCTGTTTTAAGCATTAAGCACTTTCGCCCCCTCAGAAACACTATGCAAGGTTGACTAATCAAAATTGTTGTGGTTGGATTATCTCCACAGAATCACAGAATGGGTCAGGTTGGAAGGAATCACAGTGGGTCATCTGGTCCAACCTCCCTGCTCAAGCAGGGTTGTCCTAGAGCACAGGGCACGGGATTGTGTCCAGACAGTTCTTGAACACCTTCAACCTGACATTAACTAGCTTATGAAAAATAAAAATGAGTAAACCTTAAAATTATATTTACCTGATTCTCTTGTTCGAGCGTGGGTCCACACACTAGATACTGATCCTCCTTCATTTAAGGCAACCACCCTATAGAGGTATTCTTCAAAGGACATCGAGAAGGATAGAGGAGGTAAAAGATTAAAAAAAATATACTGAACACAGTAATACATTAGTAAAGAATGAAAATTATGTATTTTATTTAAGGAACCAATGCACTACCTGTAAATGGTTGTAGAGCACTCTCATAAACACTCTGCTCTTTTCCTCGGTACACAAGGATGGAGTCATTTCCCCTGCAGTTAACAGCACTGTCAGTTGATAGGCATCCGTCCAGATTGACTCTGACAGCACTGCTGGACACAGATGCCAAGTTAACGACAGCACCTCGTGTAAATTTAACATCCTTCATGCAACCACCGAAACCTAGCAAACAGTAAGGGATTAGTACCACATAAGGAGCTTCAGTCATTAAGAAACACTTCTGTTCCTTTCAATTCTATATTTTCAACATTAAAGACTGTAATGTGACTATGTTGACTTCCACCATAACATTTTGTCTGCACTTTCAAGACACTAAGCTGCTAAATTCCTGCCTTACTGATCTACACTTTCACTATTAGCAATTCCATCCCACAAGGAAATACCTTTCATTTTTCTCTTTCACCACTTCTCACTTTGAAATTACTACCATAAAAGTGATTCTCTGACTTTTAAAACAGGCTTTCTGCTGCTTGCTACTATTTTGTTAAATATACATACTTCCTCAAACTGAAAAGAATATCTAGGTTAAAATTACAATTAACTTCAGGAGATCAGATGGAGGCATAATCAGTTTTGTCTAACAGGGACATAACTCATGTGCTATTTATAACATACTCTAGAAACATAACCCCAAACTACTTGTTTATGATAAATAATTTAAGAAACTTCATTTCATATTTATTTCTATATATCCATATCTTTCTGCGTATATGTGTGTGTGACATTCCTATCGAAATTACAAATATGTTAAATCAGTCACTTGCAGTTACAACACAACTACAAAATTGAGGATGTAGTTGTTAGAACTTTTATATTTACTAAAAATTAATAAATTGATATAAAAAGGGTCTCAAATCTGAGTAGTGATTGGCGCTTAACACAAAGCCAAAGTAAAGAGTAACCAAACTGAAGACTTCAATTCATCCAAGAATTAATTTTGTGAATTAAAAGTCCACCTCTCACAGATCAGTGCTGCTCTTTGTAAAAGCTAAAGTATTTACATCTTATTTATATCTTACGTACTTTTATTGCCTCTATTACTGCAAGACAACAGAACAGAGTAGTACTTGTCCTTAGCCACCCAAACTGAGAATCTAATGTCCATACCCAGTTTATGCAAAAAGGGGTACTGCAGGTGGACACCCATTTTGAATCATCCTCTAAAACACCTTCTCTCTCCACAACACAGGGAATTTGGCCAAACTGCTCCTTAAAATGAATACAACCTAATTTAAGCTCAGCTCACTACTCCACAGTGACCAGCTCAGTTTCTTAGTCTGTGGCAGAGAAAAGAATTAGTCCCAGTCTGCCTAGGCATCCTAATCATAAGATAAAATGAAATTGTTTGATTTGCAGTGAGATGCATACTCTACAATCTATTTTAATATATTATTTTTAGTATCTTTTTAGCTACATTTATGACTATTTGAAGATTTCTCACTGACATCAGCCAAGCAACCCTGTCTATTCTCAAGTAGCTGCAGAATAAGTAAAGATAGTACAAATTTTCACAAACATTCCTGCCAGGTAGCTTCCTTTTGAACCTTCCAGGAGGGAATGTGATGGGTCATGCAAAGGCCCACAGACTCCAGCTGAAATTTCTTAAAATAAAGTTGTAATTCGGATGGAGGTGAGGTGGGAGGAGAATAATACTTATCACTTATTTGCTGTGAGCAAAACAACATTGCTTTATTAAAAAATTAACTACCAAGCAGCTATAGATTGAGAAAACCTTTTCGAAATATTTATTAAATGGGAAGATCTCTTTAGTCTTGTATCTTACCACTATGTCACTGTAGTCCTACATAAAAGTATGTTTTACAGTATAATATCTAATCTTGCTCACTTGAACCTACGTTTAGGAGCACATAAGATAATATTTACCTTCAGACGCTCTAAATAGAATTTCATGGCCACCATCTTATTTTGTGGCGGGCTGAGGAGGTTTGGTGGGAAAGAAATGTTTATTGATGTGCCTTGATATGCACTCCCTATATCCACTTTAGATGCTATTTTGCCCTAGATCCTTTGTTCACAGATCTCTTTGCTGCAGGAGTTGTGAATGCATCCACTCACGAGGCTACACCACTCACAAGGCTACACCATCTGCTACAAGGCAATACTGACAGGATATGACTGGCCAGCTCTTTTGGGCCATAAATATTATGCATGCAGCACTTGAAGGAATATTATATTATATGTGACACCGAGAGCTGGAAGAATACTTAAAACAATATTCTTGAACTATTCTATAGCTGTGAAATCACAAGCCTCCAATACAGCTCACTTGAATGTGCACATTCAGCGTGAGTTCATGCATTCAAAGCCACTTACTGGATTCCCCACTAATCACTTACTGACTGATTCACATTTGTCCACAGTAGCTGAAAAATACCCCATGACTGATGAACAGTTTCACAAGTAATGAAAAACCACAGTCAAAAAGAGCCAGTTTAGTAGACACTTTTCTACTATGTTTCCTAGAGTAGATCCTTTTATGGAGGCCATCAGTATCGGGATGCAATTAATGCTTCTCTCTTTTCCCTACAAATTTGACTTGTTCCAGAACAGAAGGGTCACAGTGATGGCTAAATATATGATCATCTTCCTTCCTTCTGATAATGAGGAAAACATCATGGCAATTGTAGCCAAAATCCAAATTCAGGGGTTTATACTCAGTTTTTTAGATCAGAATCAGTATTGCCTAAAAAAGACTAACAAACTCAGCTGTTCTTCCATGTGGCAGCATCCAGATTCATTACAGTGATTTAAGCCATGTTTACTGTCTCCCACTGGTTTTGTATTCCAAATCGGTGAGTGACACAAGTTGATCAAGTAAAACAAGTTTCTGTGAACTGGCATTCTCTGATGAAGATCTGAGATCATCTGGTGGGGCATCTCGATTTACCATTTCCAACACTTCAGGTCCTCTCTTATCAGTCAGATTGCCTCAGGTATTACTGGAAAAATTTTTATAGCATTACAAAAGGATTAGCTCTAAGATGGATGGGCAGGGATAACTGGTAGTGTCACAGTGGGTGGGAGAAAAAATTCATGTTACACATTCACGAATTTAGACTATCAGCAGCAGAACGTCCATCTGGTGCATGACACCAGTTTTTGAAAACGTATGTTCTTCTTGGTGTCATCTTACCTTGTTCTAAACCCAGTTCTCTATAGAAACCGTGAATCTCAGGTGGGATTCCTCCTACGTAGACAGGTGAGTTCACTTTCAGCTGCTGAACACGGGGTTCGAGCGCCTGCTCTCTCAGTTCATTCATAGTTGCTGAAATCACAGAGCCCTCCTTGCTCACGGTGACTTCATTCCACTTTCCATCACAATAAGATAGTCCCAACCAGAGGTCCACTTGTGTAAAGACAACGCCAGTTCTTAAAAATATGTTTAATATTCCACTTTTCAGCTCAATCTATACATTTTAAAACAGAAAAAAAAAAATGCTTTGAAAGAGACATCAAATACACAGCACTGACAGAAAGTTATTTAAAAAAAAATAATCAAGGGAGTTATGAATAAGATCAATGAAAAAGGAATTTTTTATCTTCAGGCTAATACTATTTACACAAAACATGCTAAATACAGTGTATCAGTTAATTGAGAATGTAGGAAAATGTATTTTTGATTTTTTTGACAACAGACTTCGGCATTAATGTATCTAAAAAGAAAAGACAATGAACAGGACTGTTTTGCTTTTCTTGAGAATGAGAAAATAGTATTTTATCTATCGATTCATTTTTTAGAGGAATGTAACAAGATAATAAGGAAATGAAATGTCAGACCTGATTAAGGTCTTTTTAATTGGCTGGTGAACTCAATTTCAAATTTTTTCAGCATACATTGATTCTTACATTCATACATTTCATCCTTATTCTTCTAAATCTTGTAAGAAAATAATTGGTTTTGTATGTGCTTTTTGAGATTAATGTGCCAATTCTCTAACAGAAATACATTTTACTTAAATTTTTCACAGAAGTTTCCAAACGCTTTACTGCAAGACTCTTTATCCTAACTGACTCAAACACAAGTGGGCTGAGACTGTTAATTGGCACGTATAAAACACTAAACACTTAGGGGATGAACTGGTGGTTGAAAAATATGAATATATTCACAAAAAGACGTTACTGCTTCTACGCCAAAACTTTATTAAGTGAAAAAAACCCTGCAGATTTAATATAAATTCTTATCACCATTATTGACAAACTGACATACTTAGTTTACTGATAATATTTATATTACAGTGTTTGTAATTGGATCATATTTTCTTAACAGAAAATACAGGAAATACCCCAAGTGATGAAAGAACTCTGTGCTTGAAGTATCACAGATGATGCGGGTCCTATTCCCCAGCGCACACTGACTCCTTGCTCATGAGACAGAGGGATTTTCTTTATTTGTTTCTTTGGGACTACAACTTTCCCAGTTTCCATGAGTTCAGACCCATTTATAGCTAAGGACTCTACAATACAGGTGAAGGACTGATCATGGCATTAATGCTGATGAGAATAGCTTGAGAATGCAGCCCATTGGACAAGTCACTGCTTTTCTTCACTGGTGAGAATTAATATGGAGCACACTGTGCTGGTGTGAAGAAAGCATTCCAGAGGCATTAGTACAGTAGCATGCCAGCAAACCTGCCAGACCTGGAAGTCAGAGAGAGGGCACGGTGTTTGACCCAGGGTCACCACTCAGCACAACCCTCCTCCAATTTACTCAACTTGGCATAGTTTTAAAGCAGGCAGTGAATGATGCTTGTGCTTTTTGTGTTGACCTGGACTGACATTTAGAATGCCTGAGTGCAGTTAAAGATAGGGCACTACTGCTCAGTTTCAACTCTTCTGCATGGTGAAAATAAAAAAAAAACTTAAGTCCTGCATAGATCTGAGCATAGGTACTGAGCACAGGTTTAGAAAAACAGCAGATAAATTGTTTGCTTTACACAGAATTCTGGAACAACATAAAAAAAAATATTTTTAATCATTATGATTTTTAATCTGTCTTTGGAAAATATATTATTACTTGAAACCAAAAATGCATGAAGATCATATTATTCTGCCAGGTATCTCAGTAGCCACCTCTCAACAGAACCAGATCTTTATAGCACAGCCCTCAACCTAAGCAGGTCTCAGTTTAATTCTTAAAAGCATGCTTGCTTTTCAGAATTTGGGTTACAAAATTTCATTAATGCTTTTCTCTGTGCACACAATTCTCATTTTGATACCCCTGAGCATGTAAGGTTGGAATTAGGAAAGCCAAAGCTTAGCCTGAATCTGGAAGATAAGAGCAGCAAGAAAGATTATTCCACAGTCCCACTAGCAGGTTGTGATATCTCTCTGAGATTGATACAGGGACCAACTCTGATTAAAGATGTTATTAATGACCTGGGCAATAGGATGGTGTATACTCCCAGCGAGTTTGCAGTTGACAGCAAAAGGGGCTGCCATTGGTATCCCAGACATATAAATCAGCTTTGAAGAACAGTAGTGAGTCAAGATGGATTACAAACCAAACACTGGCCACCAGTGTACCCTCAAAATGATGAGAATGAACTAGCACTGGGCTAGGTTAGAAAAAAGGTGGGCAAGGGTTCCAAGGAGATAATTCTTCCCCTCTAGTCATCATGTGTAAGACCACATCTGGACTACTGTATCCAGTTCTGGACACTAGTAAATGAAAGACACTGTGGCACACCAGAGTGAATCCAGTGGAGGGGCACCAAACTGCTCAGTGGCTGGAGTACCTTGTGTACGAGTTGAAGCTGAAAGAACAGGGTTTGTCAAGTCTTAAGTGTAAGCAGGAAGAGAACTTAAGTGTTCCACTGCCTTATGCAAGGATACAGAGAGGACAGACCCAGACTTTTCTCAGAGGCTCACTGTGAAAGGATGAGAGGCAAAAGACAAGTTGTAACGAGAAACAGCAAGAGAGCAGGGCTGGTTTCTTTGGGTTGGGTTTTTTTTTTTTTTTTTTTCCCTTTAT